>JAYMTO010000005.1:0-43874 GCA_036898065.1 California macrophylla | reverse complement strand
GTATGGATGCTTTATATTATAACGTGTGTTTGAACTTTGGACTATAGAATAAGATTTGTGTTTATAGTTCATATAAGTTGTGCTTAGACTTTAGACTCTAAGTTATGATTTATGTTTAGACATTATATTATGATATGTGTTCGTGATTTGAACTTTATATTACTATTTTTTAACGAGTTGTTAAAATCTTGCCCGATGTGTGAATTTTTTTGAATTTTGAAGTTCATTTTTATAGGTAGTTGAATTTTTTTATAATGTGTTCATTGTTAACAAAGGTTGCATTTTTTGCTTAGTTGTTCAACTTAGATTGCTCCACTTTTTTGTAACCATTTCATTTGTGCAATTTAATATTATATTTTAAAATTTGTAGATAAAATGGTTTAAAAAATTGGGTTTGAGCCGTTCTAATTGTCGTATTCTTTCGAAGGTTTTTTTTATAAAATATTTAGACAATTTTGTACTTCAGAAAAATCTTAGCCGTAACAAATTGAATTCTCAATTTCCAAATGGAAAAAAACCGTCCCAACGTACCGATGCTCACCCCAACTTTCTATAACTTTCTATAAAATTGATGGACTTTTATTTGTATCCCTCATTTCTCTCAACGACTAGAAGAAAAACTGAATAAAGTAATATTATACATAGACCAAGATTACAGAAGAAAACTCTAAAATTTTCTGCCTTAATTAGAAGAAAAATGCCAATCAATTAGTCGTAATTGAAGGCAGCAGATATGATGATAAGATACATAATTACATGGGCACGGCGGCGTATGGAGGAGCATTAGCCTAGCAGAGGGAACCAGGATTCACGGAAGTAGGACTGGTACGATACCATGAAAAAGAGAAACACAAGCAGAAACCCAACTCCCCAGGGAGTGCCACCGGCCCTGTGTAGCGATTGTCTCTCTGGCAACGGAAGATAAGAGAAAAAGCGACCGCCGTCGTCCAAGGTGGATAGGAGGTGAAGGGCGAGGAGCAGCAGCAGAGGGGAGACCATCAGGACCAGCTTCACCTGGTCCAACACGCTCTCCATTATGGGCTCGTAGTTCACGTACCATGAGAACCCAACAAACGTGAACAATACGAGGAGGAAGAAGCAGAGGTGCACAGGCACGGAAGCTTGCGACTCCTCCAGCCATGTCTGTATCTCTTGATTGGTTTGTGTGGTGAGAAATGGAAGGAGGAAAATATGTATTCGCTTGAGAAGAAGAAGACGGATTGTGGTTTATATATCGAGGTGATGATGAAATAAAACCCTTAGTAAAACCATTTTGGACCCGTTTCAAGAAAGTAGGAAAAAGCATAATTACTTATATTAGCAACTTTAGCTCTAGTCTTTCAAACAAGATAAAAATTGGATATTTCCCCGTGTTTTTTGATTACTTTCTGCCAATTCCGTTGAATCATCGCTTTACGCCGCTTATCTTGACTCGCGTGGCATCCAAAATCCTTCTCCAAAACCCTTCTACAAGTCCAAGAACCTCCAAGCTGAGAGGAGGAGTAGGCAGAAGAGAAGCTCAGTGACCGCCTCCTCGCTCTTCGATCTATAGTCCCTATCATCACCAATGTATATATATATTCAGTAGCTAGCTATGTTTTTATTTCATTCTTGTTCTCTCTTTTTAGTGACTCGTTCTTGGTTGGTTACATGATTTCAGATGAACAAAGGCACAATAGTGGAGGCTGCTATTACTTACATTGACAAGCTGAAGAATGAGGTGGAGGTGCTGAGTAACCAGCTTCTTGACATGGAGGCTTAGTTTTCCGAAGAGGTCATTTCTTGCTCTTTTGTTAGGTAATTCATTTATAGTGTTAGGAAGAGGGAGGAGCGTCAGCGACGCGACTGAAAGGAGAGGAATTGGGGGCTCGAGTAAAACGAAGAGGAATGGCGCTGGAACGGAGTCAATCGGAGCTAAAACGAAGAGGTTGGAAGCTGACCTCTACCCTCAGAGATCGATTGAAGGCACGGGGCCAGTTACTTCAATATCGTAAGCAAATAAAATGGCATCTCTATTTCAGATAGAAAAAGCTCTCTATTCTGTAATCTTTCTCTCTACTTCGTACCCTTCGATTGAGAAACTGACAGGACCAATATGCCCACTACTATGGCTCCGAAATGGGGTCTGCGGGCCGGTAACCTCGTCTCAGCCTAAGATCAGGAATAAATTGAATTGAGTCGGGTTACACTTGTCCAACCAATTGGAATTTTATTTCTTTTTTTAAGAAGATTGGGTTAGTGTGAAGTGTAGATCTTGCTCTGCTTAGCTGAGGGCAAGAGAATGTTGCCGAAGTCTCCCTCTGGCTATTCCCTGTATACGCTAAATTGTTTCGAGGCTTAGCCGACTGAGAAGAATAGCGGTTGTTAGTACTTCTATATGAGAATAGCCCCGGTATTCTAGAAAGAGTCCAAACTTAGGGCACCAGGTACAGCAGAATGGTAAACTGCTGCTAAGCACACACACTAAACCAACCGCCGCACTCAAGCAGAAAAGCAAGATGGCACACTGTGTTGTGTTCAGAGGTATGAAAGGTCTCGAACTACGTGAAGAGGTCCTACCACCCTACCCTGTCATGAAAGAAACGAAGCGGGCTTGCTTTGCAACACCAAAAGCCCATAGCATGGGGACAATGGTGCTGCTCTGCCTCTGGACTTTACCAAACGATGTCGATACCACCTGTCGGGATTTTAGATTGTAAAAAGCGTACCTTCCCTTATAGAATTGAAAAGATTCTTTGAAATGCATTGCATACAAAGACAGAACAGTAATGATTGATTCACAAGGCGAATTGTAAGCCCCAACCATAAAGGAACAAGCATTTTCATTTTGGGGGACTAGCCCGCTTCCCATTACTCAAGAGGGCAATTGCCCGGTCCTCTTTCATGTGGAATCATTTTAGATCGTACCCAAGCCCGCCTCCACTTTCTTATGTGAAAGAGGTGCTTGCTTTATGAGACTTCGATCGGAATACGAGTGAGATCAGAAAGGCCTAGGGCAAATAATGCAATAGCTTTTTCGGTGGACCACGCACATAGTAGAACAATGGAACATAAAGTCCATTAGAAACCATTTGAACTAGGAATGCGAAACAAAACTGCCCCCCAGATCTCTTATTTATTTTACTATAGGATTCAAATAGGGACTAGCCGACCCATGGGCAGTCAAATCTCGTAGAATCAGAGATAGTTATATATTCCGATATTTGGGATTTGAGAGTTCCATGATTTTTGTTAAATAAATGTATACTCCACTTCTTATATCATCATCTGATATATTTGATGAAATAGACTTTTTCACCTCCACAATAATGCTTTCTTGACTTATCAAGGCATTGCGATAGCTCCAATCATGGCTACTAATAAAATAAGACTAGGAAGCAAAACCCATTGAAAGGGAAGGACGAGGGACATCTACTTAGTGAATTGAATGAATAAGAGAGGCGCGGAGCAGTTGAGTGTTAGCGATTACGAGTTCTAAGACGAGGGTTCGACTAGATGCTCTAAGCTAGTGAGCAACTACGTACCATCGTTCGGTCTTCCTATGTAATGTAGCTCTATCTCTCATACGATAGAACTAGCAAGATGAGTTCGAAGATGCCAACTTTAAGACCTTCCCTTCTTAATATTAGTCTCTTTCAGGGATGTAAAAGACTCTCTTTCGCACGCCCACCTCTATCAATTCGAAAATGGCAAAGTTTCTATTTACATTATGCCCTATAAATACACTAATAGCATTCCTCCTAGAGTTCAATTACAGGGAGAGAGGGAAGCCAACAAGGGACATAACTAGGCTAAGACAGCCTTCCCTGCTCTCAATATTGGACTTAACTTCACTCTTACTAACTTATTGCTGGCTGGGAGCTTCCTTATCGCAGTCAGCTATATAACTCAGGCAGGAAACTCGTCTGACTGACCAATTCAATTAGCCATACTACCATTAAAATATCTTACTCGATTGATCTTGGTGTTCTCATTCCACGCTATGTCAAAAAAGGTCAATCTCAGTATACGGAAATCCCCTAATGGTCTGACTGACCTGACCAAAAAAGAGGATTGAACAGGTCTTAAAACGAAGAAGTTGAGGCATAGATCTGGAGTGGGTCTTGCATTGCTATTACACGGATGACAGGAGCCCTTGACCTTTACCTCCAAGCACGGGCTGGCTCTTCAATTATATCCATACCACAACGAGAAGGGAGGGTGAACACTGATGATCGAAACATCTCCTTCAGTGACTGGTCAACCATTAAAGAAGAGGGCATTTTTTTCTCGACTATTAAGAAGAGGAGCGGGCCTACGTCTAGAAGAGAATACCGGCTAAGCCGATGGGAAAGGTATAGTTACGTGTGAGAATTTGTATACTACGGAAATCACAGGCATTAGCATACCAACTTGATCGTTACCGGAATGTCTGTCATCAATTAAACTCCTAACTGACACCAATCTGTGCTCTCGTACGAGTAGGAGTGCTTGGTCTTCTTTGAATATGCGCTGTTCTCTTTCTTGTTGATTTCGCAGGACAGACAGATATTGAATTAACAGAGAAGTAAGGCGACGGAAGGAACTGATTGCATTAGTCTCAGGGGCATAGCCATGTAGTACGAGATTAGGCCGATCAGAGAATGCCATAGGTAATTAAAGAGTTGCACGTATCGAATCTTTAAAAGTTGCACTAGCATTAGCAGGAGGAGGAACACTAGTAGAAATAACCTATCAATAACCTATCTCAGATATCCATAATCGGATAAAAATGTTATCCAAGTTATTCAAAAGGAAGTCGATAAAGGTTCATCCCCAGCTCTACTTTTATTGCTAGCTCTTTTCCTTTTTGCCTGGCACTTCATACCAGACATAAAATCCTGGCACTGAAGAAGAAAGATCAGATGCGCCTTATCCGCTATTTGCGACGTGAATCTAGGATAGGTACCTAGGACTAATTCCACAGTAGAAAGGGAAAGGGCTATGCGCACCAGCCCTTAGCATTAGTGCGTCTATGCGTGCTTTTAACATTATCTTAGTGCCTTGATTCGGCCCCTTTCATTTTAGTGCTTTAGTGGGAATGCGGAGGATTGATTGAGTGATCGATAAGAACTCTCACTTGTAGGTCGAAGACCAAACGGAACTCTGTCTTTGAGTCGGGTGAAAGGGTACGAAGTAGAACCGATTGGTGGGGGAAAGGAGCTCAAAACTAGATCCTAATCCTAATGTATGCAGTTATTCCTCTATGTAATTATTCAAGTATGATGTTACCACCCTACTTTAAACTAGAAGCTACTTTTAGTTCCTGAATCGTACTTATCGTAGTGCTTAGTAACCAAAGGAACTAGCTTGTAACTAACATCCAAGTCCCTGCTTTACCTCTTGTAAGCCTTTTACTTACTATACTGGTATAGATACTATACCTTCTTTGTTTTGTATACTACCTATAGGAATGCTCTACTATACTGTCTAAATAGTTTACGTAGTAACTGTCTGTAATAGTCTTTATAAAGGAATGAAATATCGAGACTGAAAGGAGATCAATGGTAGCTAACTCCTGTCTTCTCATTCTATGTAGGGAGTTGTAGCTCTTACCTATTCTTGTTATTTTGAGTTCTATCAGCTGGGACACATAAGGAACTCCTGTCTCCTAAGCTGAGAGTCGGCTGAGACTTACCTACAGGGAGTTAACTCCATAGTTGAGCAACTAAGCGACTACCATACCTGTCTTTGAGTCGAGTACGGGGACCTAGATTCTGACTCCTTACAACATGAGAGACCATAAAGGCACGAAGTGGCTCACTCACTTGACCTTGCGACAGATGAGAGCAAGTCTTAGATCCCTAACTCCTTTAAGCATAAGTGGACAAGAATACAAGGATTGCTAAGAACCTTCGCTTGTGGGTTGCACAACAGAAGGAAATAGCTCATAACTAGGATCCTATTCCTGTATGTAACTAGATGTTACCATCCTATAACTAAAAGAGTTTTAGCTTTCTTTCTGTACCTTTCTTTCTTGAATCATACTTGTCGTAGTGCTTTGGTTACAAAGGGAAAAAAGAGAAGACAAGGCTACGAGTTCTGGCATACTTGACTTTAGATTGGATGTCCTATTTCTATTTAATCTTTCACCGAACCCTACTTCACTCAATAAATATCCTAATCTGAATCCTACCTCCCTGACTACAACTCAACCACCAACAGCGGGAGAGAGGAGAGGTCAACGGTACTCGAACGAAGTGACGAGGGAAACGAAAGGTACAAAGGCAGCCTACCAGGCATTCATCCAATAAATTTGGAAATTTCTTTGACTTGTCCCAATCTCAACTCTGGGGACAAAGAGCAGCATAATAAAGGACAAAGCAGAGAGGTCCCAGTTCTTACCCGAGAAATCAATTCCCTCACGAAATGGGGAATGAAAAGCTTTCTTCGCCTTCTGGCTTTCGTATTCTGCCCTCGCAGCGTTCCTCCCTAAAAAAGCGTTCCTCCCTGATAAAGATTGACTAGAGGAAAAGGAATAAGGCCCTTCTTCGAGAGCCCGGAGACTCTGATTTCAATTCAATTGTGAGCCGCAGATCTAAGGATCCATTTCCGGAAAGGCTATTGTGTCAGTATTTATCAATATACGACTTGCTGGGTTTTCATCATCCAATCCCCAACTAATGGAATGAAACCTGAAACGGTCGTGCTGGATACTTGCATTGCACCCGTCGTATTGCGAAAACCACTACACTAAACCCAAAGACCAGCCTCCATGTAGGCTGCGGGAATGGGAGCAGCCCAGAAAGGGAATCCATGGGTCACAGACGCGGTCTCACCATGGCCTTTCGCGCGCCTAACAGCCACAGCGCCCTTCCATGGTCCGAAGGAAGTTTGACAACTCTCCGGACCGCTGCTGATGTGATGCCGTGAGCGGCAAAAAATCGTAGACTCCTTAGGTCGTGCTGAAAAAGCTAAGCATCAATGGCTTGGTCAGCCTTTACCTGACCAACTACCTAATACTACGTGGGCTCTGTTCGGCAGATTCCCACGCCTTACGCACCTCTTCTAAGATTTATGCCATGCCAGCCATTCTTGGCCTATCTATCTTGGCTAGTAAGAACTTCACTTACCTTAACCTTAAAGGTATACTTTAGCCCAGCCCTTCTTTAAATAGGGGCTACTGGGTCAGTGGATCTAAATCCCCTTTTTTCTTTTTTGGTAAGCGTGGAAATTCACTTACGAGGATCGATCTACTCTTTTATTTTGTAAGCGGTGAAAGGTGCGTTACTACGAGGATCTCCTCTTTTCGTTTCGGCGACTCAATTCAATTCCGCTTTTCATTATTTATCACTACATTATATACGAGTTTTCGTGCAGGAGCCCAGAAATAACTAGTTGAAGGTCTCGTCTAGCCTTGCTTTCAACATGCTTACCTTGCTGTCACCAAAGAACAAGAGCTAATGAAAGCAAGTAAAGAAAGAATCCTCCTGGCCCATATCTTCCTCACAGGAACCATGCCCGGTCATCCATCCATAATGGAATTTATGTGACTTGTCCGAACTGTGGAATAATGGAATGGGGAATGAGAACAGAGACATAGCATCTTCTTTCTTACAGCGCCCGAAGGATACCGGACTACGACCCGACATAAATGCCAGTGGGTGCTATGTAGGCTCATTGGTCCCGCCGCTTTGTTGATTGAAAAGCTATGTCAAAGAGTCTCTTAGTGGCCATTTAGTTCTCTACGCAATGGCTCTACGCAATGACACGACTCTCCATATATGATAATTGGTTGAAGACAGACTAGTCATCTACTACAAGTCCCGTGTTCGACCATCGAGTAGTGATCTACTCGAGTCAATTGCATCTTGGCTATGCGCATTTCCTGCCTTGAGTTGATAGAAAGGTGCTTACGCCGTTAAGGTGCCTCCCCGGGCCCCAAGGGGCGAGGGTTTAGTGGGCCCACGGCAGCCAATCCGTCCACTCTACTCTTGTCAGGCAGACCCGAGAATGAAGAAAGACTAGTATCAATTCGAATCTGAGTTAGGCGAAGCAGTCAGTCGCGCCACTTCAACTTCACACCCCGAGACGAAAGCGCAGCGCAAGCGGACGGGAGTATTAGTTTCAGACAGAGCCGATCGCAGCAATTTCTTTTATTAGGATAGGAAAAGAAGCAGGTATGCATCAAGATAGAAGGCATGGAGTACTCACCAAGAGCGCTTATGTCATATGGAAACTCATGGCTGGTGAAGATTGGGCCCCATAATGATAGATAAAAGAAGAGAGAGACAGTCCAATTCATACAGCTCCCAGACCCAGCAGACCCCGACCCCACTCCCAGTATGACGACGCCCCATATGACATTTCTATGGATTGTAGCGTCAGATCTAGTTCTTACTTTAGGCCACAGTTGACTCTTGTGAATGAAGTTCTTCATCAACAAACTATCTGGTGCCACCTCCTCTCTTATCCGAGCAAACAATGTCTCAAGTGCGATACAGACTTCAAAACACGGCGCAAGGGATTGAGAAAAAAGGTACGAATAGCCATATTACTTGGCATATAGATAGAAAGGAGATGACTAGCGCGCCCCTTTCACTTCATGCTTGTCTGTGGTGGACCTGTCTCTTCCCCGAATAGCATTACTACTGCCCCTTTATAGTGTTTCTGCCGTTGGACTGATACCAGTGAACCAGGCATAGTGTGAAATGTGATAATACAAATCAAATAGGGGCGTGCCACATTCTTGGTTTAAGTCTACTAGAACATATTCCATTCTGTTGACGGTGAACGCCTGTCGAGCCACTCTTTCTTGCCTTTTCTCATTCAATTAGAGTCTCCCGTATGCAAAGCTTGGACATACAGATCCGGGTCAACTGCGGGGTGATTTTCTCTTTGTTTTCGTGATAGAAAGCGCTAGGCTACCTTCCATTTGAAAAGTGTTTCCTTCACATAACATAAGAGATGCATTCCGCCTCCTCAACTAAAACGACAGAAGGCGCTTCTCCATATACTCCAACATAGGCCAAAGCTCCAGTCATTTCCCAAGACAAGAAGGCTGCGTCTCCACGATTTCCTTGTGGTAAAACTTCCTGGGCTGGGGTAATAAATAAAACCTTATTATTCTTTTCCATGACTGCATCCACGGCTGAATCCTAAAACCAATTATCCAACGATATGCAGAGGGCTAGTTCCTTTCCTTCTCCCTCTACCTCTAAACTCTAAATAAGTAGTTCAAAGCTTCCTTTATATCTATATCTCCGGTATCTATAGGACCCGGTCGAGAACGAAGCATCGATGAAATGAATCTATTCTCCAATATCTCATTTGTGTGCCCCTAACTAGGGAAAGCTAAGTCCAACTGCCTGTCACCTCTTCCTAGCTCTTCGTGCTATCAATAAATTACCTCTTATTTTAGGTAATTGCTTCTTTATACGAGAATCCGGAGAGAAGTTGGATAATAAACTTATTACATGCCAGCGCTACTGCTGTAGTAGGAGGCGAGGTCAACGGTAAGTGGACGAGAACCAGTAGAGAAATCCACAACAGCCACATTAGGAATGGAAAGGCCTGGGCTGCTAGTGAGTGCAATGGTGAAAGTGTTCACTATTCATAGTAGGTACGATGACCCTAGTGGACCCTCCCTTCATTCGAATACTAACATGATCTCCTTCAACCCGCTTTTATGCCTATGGCCGAGTAATAAACTATATCTATCGCGGTGGAACTCTTTGATCGCCTCGTCTAAGTTCACCATGAATTGCGTATATAGACCAAAGTTTGTCAATAAGTAGCACCTCCTCCACTTTCTTATGTGAAAGCGGCTTGAGTAGCGATGTGTTCTGACCTTTCCGATCAATCAACAAACAATGGCACTATGCTTCACAACACATGTAATTGGAGTATGTTGTCGGGGAAAAGATAGGCTTACAGAAGCTTGTGCATCTTTCTATTTGATGGATCTGTGCATCGTAGATTCTTTCTTAATGGAAACTTGTGTAGAGGCCCGGCTCTAATGGAAACCCTGAATAAGGGAATGGCTAAATCATTGGTCAATGAAGAATGATTTGAGTTACAATACGCAGATATGACGATAACAAAAAATAGAAGAGTGGATTCTAACTTCAGAATTGCTTGCTTGGGATAAACTGAACATCATCAAAAGAAAAACAGCAGTGAACCTTGGAATCAGAGTTAGTAACAAGAGGGATCCTGTGTATGAGAAAACTAACCAAATAAATGGGGTTGACACAAAACCAGTGAAAAGACTTAGCTGGTGAAGATAATAGGATACTTTCATATGAAGTGAAGCGTCTTTCTACAAACAATAACTCGTTAAGCCAAGTCAAATCAGAATTAATGCATCCTTTGCTCTTATAGAGGACAATTTCATTGCCTAGTTACCTCAGGGATCAGTTTCCTGTCACCACCCAACTTTTACCGTCCAAAAATAAAAACCCTACCACCGATCTCACGTACTCACCTAAAAAGCCCTAACCCTCATGAGAGGTACCATGGGCCAAGACTTGTTATACCTATTTTATGGCTTCGTTGTGAAATGAAGGAACAAAGTAGTGAGTTGCTAAGTCAGGGTATATTTCCCATTGATGCCCTGAAACTTGCGTTTTCAGGTCCTTCTTCTTGGTTCTATACCTGTCTTGGTTTCCCTCGGTTGATTGACTTGCTCATTGTAGTTGTACCCCCGAACTCGGGGTTGAGGAAGAAAGAAGCTAAGAGCTCTCTTGCGTTTGATGCGTTTGATTAGCTTTTTCTTTTCCTTGTAGCTTTGAAGTGCCAGGATTTGATGTCTGGTTTCAGGAAGAATCAAGTGATTTACCTTTTGACCGTCTACATAGATTATTGAAAGTGTTTCCCTCTTCGTTATCACTCTTCCCTCTCCCTTCGGTCGAGCCCTTTGGGACCTTCGGTATTTATTCGAGCTGCTGCGCACCTCAAGCTATCGCCATCCCTCGCCTGATGCAGGCCCCCTCATCTTTCTCCGATGCGTCTTACCCTCTCCTTTCAGCCACCCTCTACCGATGCGGTAGAGCCGAGTAAACTTTTATAAATGGATAAAACTCTAAAGTGCCAGAGTTAATACCAGAAAGGGACATATGAAATAGTGACAATATTTAACCAAGGAGAGGGACGCCCCCACCCAATGACTAAACAAAAACCCAAAGACCAGCCATCCTACCAAAGAGCGCAGCCGCTTAGGATTAGTAATCCATAGTTTGCTGGGAACAAAGATATTTCATCCCCAACCCAGATTAGAGGAAGGGTTGAACCCTCCTATAATGCTATAATGTGAAAACGGAATCACCAACAGGTCAAGTGCTCCCAGAAAAAGCCCATTGAAGATTTGAAGATTGAAGGAAATGCTTTCCAAACCCTAACAGCACCCCTAGCCACAAGTCATCCCCGTATTTTGCCACATACGTGGGTTTAAGCAAGCGAGTGAACTAACTTCCACTTTGTACCAATCACCAAAAACCTTCCCAGATTGACAGAACGTCCCGCTACTGACACTTGAAAAAGCCTACAATACAAAAAAATACAACCATCCTTTAGCTACTCAGATGTTTAGTGCCACCTAAATTATATATAGCAGCTCTGCCTAAACCCAGAATCGGAATTTTGTACCTTACCTTAACCTCTGAGAGTTTCAAGGGCTTAGTAAGGGCGACCTTCCTTGCTTTACCTTGTTTCACTTGGCCTTAGATTCCTTTCATGGCTAGATCAATCAATTATTAAGTTGTTCCCTTTAACACCAACGGTAGATAGGAACCGAACGGTCCACTGAGCTATAAGGGCCCACCCAATAATTCCCTAAACAAGCTCTACAACAAAGCGATCCGACATTATAAAACCCGCTCATAGAAGAGAGACAAAGACGGTATGAGCTGTATCAGGGGATTAAGATTCCATATCTTGGTCAGACGGATTGGGACTCGTTTTCCAGCTCTATGGAAATGCTATAAAAAAAATATCTAGTCGAGATCCGGATAGAGGCAGCCCTTTGCCATGCTGGCTTCGACCCTAGGATCATAGCTAGGGAAAGACATAAAATCCGAGAGATTCTCTTTTTTAATAGGGATCGGATGCTCACGTCCGAAACTCTCAGGGGGGTTATTGATGATATAGTTCAAGGGGGTACGATTAATAGTTTTCCGTATCTGAAAGTGATGAGAGTTGTGAATAATTCTAGTGAGTAGTTTGTGGTTGACCAACGGAAAGCATGGGAGAAAGGATGCACGCACATAAGAAGAAATTATAAATGAATGAGATAAATTAATTAAGGACCTTAACTCCGCACGTCGTACCCTCGTCCCCTCACCCTGAGTCTTTCAAAGCAGTGGCTGCTCATATATTACCTTGGCTGCGTAGAACATGGAGTAGCATTATTTCATTCCTACAAGCGACTACCCACCCAAGATTGGAAAAAATGCTATATGATAACTTCAAGATAAAATAGAATATGTTTCTTTCCATTCCTCGGGAGGCACTTATTTCTCCGAAACAGGAGATCAAAGTGATTTTCCTCTTTTTTCCCAATAAGTTTACGGCCTTACACCATTGGGATACTTCGAATAAACTCGAGTACATATAGGAAAGACCTGTGCTAAAACCCTTTCTCAAGATCGATTCCATACTCTTGTTGGTGGGGTCTTCGCTGTGGATGTTATTTCCCTGATGTGAAAGGAGTTGGTTCCGTAGTTTGAGAATTCTGCTGATCCCAAGTACTCCATTTCGATTATTCCATATAGCAATATAAAAAACAAAGACGAAAAGGCATAACCAGAAGAATTGGGTAAAATAAGTAAATGGATCCAGCTGAGGCATTCTTTATCTTTATTTATAGATATACTATTATAAATCCCTACAGAAGCAGAAGAGATCTTTTTGAAGAACGAAAGATGTGGGTTGGTTGTTGACCAACAGAAAGCATGGGATTTCAATACGAGAACTTCTATTCTATCTAAGCGATAGAACTATAAACTAGGCTTTTCACTTCTCGCTTTCTAAACGGAGTCGGAAAAGATCGAAGGGCATGAACCGAACCTGTGCTACCAGACCTCGGTCCTCTCCTAGAACTTCATCCAGGGGCTCACAGTGAACTTCCTTCCTCTACGATGCAGGTCCAACTTTCTTTCGTTCAGAAAGCAATAATAAGAATAATTGAATTTCTATCTAAGTCATTCCATTCCATAGTTTTTGAGCGCTTCTATTTCATATGAAGACTATGATATTGCATCCCCTTCGTTTAGGAACTCATCCATTTCATACCCAGATAAAGTAGGTAACCCGGAATCTTATTCTTCGGAATAGGAATCTGCTGAATATGTGGCTTTTGCATCTTCTTCTTAGGAACCCTCGTTCCTCAACCCAGATATTGAATATCCTGAGCTTAGCAAGTCTTCTATTGAATAACCCTCGATTTGTTTGAAAAGCCTTTCTATTCAACATGACTCATTTACTTTTTCCGCTTATTTATTTGGTCATTCATTCTCTCTCTGCAAATCCCACCTTATACTACTACTAAGTATTCTCCTCATCCAACTACTTAAGTATAAGCCACTACTGTCCCTCTTCGTTTCACTTGAGTCACTTTATACCTCTTCGGAATGGAATTGTCTCTACCTCATAGGTAATTTATTGCTCGAGTAAAACGAAGAGGTAGAGGGTGGGTTCGAGTAACTGGGTCCCTGCAGTCTATCCATTCTTCATAAGGACGGGGAATTGTATGGTGATGTCAACCACATGATTCAAGCGAGTTGGTTGAAATGGCGAGGTACATCAAGGGTCCTATGTGAGAAAAGTTTTCCTCTAAAGTTGAAAGGAAAATTATATAGGATTGCTATTAGACGAGCATTAATGTATGTGACAGAATGTCGGGTTGCATTGAAAAGTCATATCAACAAAATGAAAGTAACCGAGATGCGTATGCATCGTTGGATGTGTGGGCACACAAGAATGAACAAAGTCCGAAACGAGACCGTTCGAACCAAAATAGGTGTTACACTTCTAGACGAGAAGATAAAAGAACATCGATTACGATGGTTCAGTTCTATACAACGTAAGCCCATCGAGACACCAGTCTTAAGTGTGAATTTAGGAATGTTAAGAGAGCACAAAGATGACCAGACGTGGGCATAAGTTATTCGTAAGGATCTGCAAGATAAGGATATTGCCAAGGATTTGATGATTGATCATAGATAATTGAAAAAAAAAAGTTATCATGTGAATAACTCAATTTGATCTGCATTTGGTTCATATAATCTACCCCAATTGATTGGTAAAATGACGATGATGAGCATGAGAAAGAAAAAATACATGAAGAAGACTTGGTTAGCATGATGACAATTCAATCAACTCCAACAATTATTATTAAGCATCGCATATTATTGATAAGGTTCGTGTCAGCCATAAAATCATAGTTAATCAGGCCCTTCTTTAAAATTTAAAACGGCAGTAAATATGGACCCGATACTGCCTTGAGATCACCACAGAACTTGAAACGACAGACTAAATCATAAACTTATGATGCTCCTAATCCAATGGTAACGTAAAGTTCATAGAATATTCCAATTGATTAACTCTTGACATTATCAGTATAAACTCCCTCGTGATCTCGTTCTACGGTTCTTACTCAGTAATTACAAAACTCACAGGCAGCAATTAAGGTTCGCTTCGCATAAAATGAACATACTACCATTGGATACCTTTGTGTGTTGTTCGAATCTTGATCTATCAAATATGCATATTGATTTAGTATAGCAGAACGCCTCTTCCTTAGGTTGAACTACGTTGGGGGACTGCCAAAGGATTTGTATAAGGAAGGTATCGAGGGGCCTGTACATCATGTGAGCGGGCTTACATTCCGCATTTCTACAGCCTGAATAGTACTTCTCTGCTTCCCGAAATATATCCTCGATGCTATGCCAGCACGACCCCCTCCTGTTGGATTATTTGAACTGGAGTTGGGTCCGTCAAGCAAGGAAACTTTAGCTGACGTAATGTTCTTCTCCGGTGGTTTTGTTTTGGATGCGTGTCTATTCTGTTCTCTTATGGCAGCATACTTGTTGTTCATGGCTTCTCTGCTGGTGCCATGCCGGCCTTTCGAGTTTGACGGACCTCCCTTGATATCATCTACTAATATACTTTTTGAGTTCATCTCTAGAGCAGTATTCTCCTGAAAATTGACATTCAAGTTCAGGAAACCATCCTTGCTCAATATGTTGATCTAATTATTTGCCTGCCAAAATATGAAATTATTTTTTGAGGTAGAAACTTGTGTTATTTATGAAGAGACGAGTACATACCGTGTTATTAACGGTGGACTCGAGATCCACACCGATGCAATTCCTTGCTAATGGTATAACATGCTCAACATTGCGCCCTTGTTCAATCCAAGATCGCTCTGAAAAATAGAGGATAATGTATTAAAGTTAAAAATCTACAGCATAAGCAAAGTTACAACAAGAAATTAGATCGGGGGCAAGAGATCGCTAAATGGTTGAGACCAAGTGGCATGTATTAGTACCACAACACTGGAAATAATAACACAAAATACTGGTATGCTTACCTTTTTGTAGGAGAATTATTCCTGATGGATCAAGACCATCAGTATCATCTGCTTAAGTTTGAAATCTAAACCTCTTCCAGCTCCCCAAAAAATGGATTACACGATCGAAGAAGTTGCCAACAACTAACAGAGTATAACTAACCATGAAAAGTGGATAGATTTTGTTAAATCCACTTCCGAAGAAAGGGACAGCATCATCAATCGTACCCATTCGCTGAAATAAGATACACCCAACAAAGGAAATATAAATAAGTCAATGGCAAGGAAAGAAAGAGGAGGAAGATGATTGCCCAACAAATCTAGCTGACAGTAATTTGTCAAGTCAAATAGAAAGTTGCTATTTGCAGAAAATAAGAGACAACTGCTTATACTCTCTCAGAAATGCTAGGGCCAAATGTAACTTTTAAGTGTAACATGAGACGAGAGGAAAGCAAATCCCCTTTTCAAATACAGTCTTCCCATCCCCCTTAAGACGAATGAGATTCATAAAATTGTATGAAATTGGAGGGGCATAGCGAGCAACCATCCTAATAAGGAAATCGGGAAGGTATCTTAGTTTCAGTTGAAATAAAGCACAGATATGGTGAAATGAACATTATGATGATAGAGCCATGTGAAGATACTCACGAGCATATCATAAGCAAGCTGACCGAGCTTGTCTGTCTCGGCGTAAATGAGTAAAACATCAGCATTCCAATTTCGAAAGAATAAGTATGGAGGAAGGCATTTTCTAGTAGAATGGATCTCAGCTGAGCGTGGTCTTCGATTGAGCCTCTTTCTCAACCCTTGTGATGAAGAGGAAGGAAATGGCAGGCAATTGACATAATAGGGAAGATCAGTAGGGAATCTAATATATATAGGCCAGCTTGAGAAGCTACCCTTCTTTCTACTGTCTGTGTAAGAAATCGTTCTACAAGATATTGAGTCTGAATCTTTTTTGTCCACCAAGCCCAAACAAAGTCTAAAATCAGTAAGCTTAAAGAGCGAGCCCCCATCAGAGAAAGCCATTGCACGCTAGCCTCTTGTTCTTGTATAGGGTTCACAGGGCTTCTTGCTAAAGCTAAAGAGAAATTAACATAGAGAGAGACTAGAGTTCACGTCAGGGTCCGAAGGAGATGTAGTTGCTTGTTGTTTTCTTTTTTCATCAAGATTGGCTTGGTGTTCAGTGTACCAAACCCAGGGTACAAGATCGAAAAGAACAGAACCCTACTTTCATTTACTCTTTTGACTTAAACTGGGCTTTTGCCCCTTATTGAAGGATCCCCACGTGTTAAGAAAGAGCTTTCAAAGTCACTTGCTTAACTCATATCTTTCTATGATGTATTTTCCCTTCCAGCAATTGGAATTGGATGGAAGACTTCATAGATAGGCTAGAAAAGAGGGCTAGCTTTTTTCGGCGAATTGTAACTGTGCCCCCAGGATTGCTCACAGTCCAAACAAGGAGACTGATAGAAAGGTTGACTCACAGAGACTTTCCTAATCTTTCTACCACTGGTTGGTACGACATCTAGGGGAAATAAAATGGCAACTCGTATGGTCTGGAACTCTACTATGGATGTAGAATCTTCCCTCGCCTCACTAGGACCACTAGCACAAGCGAGTATAGAGAATACACCACTAGATATCGTTTCGTAGGCAAAGGAAAGGGAAAGGCATTAGCAATTGAAGCACTTATGACTGAAACCCTTTTTTCTGCAATTGGCTATGCAACCACTTCTTTTTGGTTGGTAGGCTTCTACTCCAATGGGGTACTGTGAGGAATAGGCAAAAAGGACTCATTCTCATTTCCAAAGATTGCTAAGGTAAGTAATTGCTCGATCATCCTCGCTTAGGCTCGAAGCGTAGCTACATTTTCGTAGTTAGTGCTATTATCTCTGGAATGATAGCTAAGAAAGGGATCCATCTCATGGTGAGAAGAGCTTTTGATTCTCATTGGGAACAAGACCCTCTCCCTTCAGTCGAGCACTTTCACCCTCTCCTTCGTGACAGGATGGGGTCATTTTGTAACTTCACTTCAAGCTGAAAGGCAGGAAAGTCAGTAAAGCCGGAAAGCTTGGCTTTTGGGGAGTGGGGTGAGAGGCTAGATGAAAGAAAAAGAAGAGAGAAAGAATAGAAGGAACCCCGATAGTCGGTAGCTGCTCCACTAAGCTATTTTACCTTATTCAAAGCCTCATGAAAAGCGGGAAAGGTTCTTCCTTCCTCTCCTTACAGTCGAGCCAATAAATCCTTCCTTAGTTGCGAGGAAATAAAATTGGCTTAGTCGTAAGACTAAGGGTCAGGGATGAGTTGACGATGGTAATGAGCTTCTAGCTTAGTTGGAAATGGGGATGGGTCCTCCTAGTTAGATGGGCTTGCTTCCTGGCTTTAAGCTGAGTACTCTCATGGGATTGATAGGAGAGGAAAGTCCTGTGTTCTCTAACTTAGGCAATAGCATCACATCTCCTTCGAATGGCTGAGTTGATAGAGGACAATTTCATTGCCTTGGATGAGGATGAGAGGGGAAGAATATCTATCCATGGTTTATTTCAATTAGGTAAGCAAGGTCGGCTTGTTTAGTCTTACAGTGAGTCAAGCAAGGTAATTAAATTGTAATGAAATTTCTCGCCTGCATGAGGCGAGGGTTAAAAAAGCTCGACCGAAGGGAGAGGGAAAACTATAAGGAGACCTCTGGCAGCTGGGAAAGGAAGGCAAAGGGAAAGCGAGGGAAAGCTGGTTGTTCCCTAAGGTTGTTTCACAGCTCCAGTTGCTGGGTAAGCTAGACCGGGACTTGTGTTGCCAGCTACTTTCCTTCTATTCTATAGTGAAGCCAGATTGTTGAAAGAGTTTCCCTCCGGTATTCCCGTGAAAAGCAGGTATTTCCTTTCCTCTAGACCCTACCCTTCGGGCGAGAAAGAAAAACCTCTTGAAAAAGTAGTCGTAGCCGAGATGAATCGATTGAAGAAGAAATGAAATCCATAGTAGCCAAAATGAAAACTGTATACTATAGAATAGAGGTGAGAAACTGACTCTGGTATGAAATGGTTGACAGACGAAGGTATTTATTTCTTCGTTGTTAAACGAAGTTTCTGAAGAAGAAGAAAGATTGAACAAATCACAGGAAAGATTCTTGATTGAATTCAAATAGAATAGTAAGGATTGGTACTCATATTGGAAAGTAAAATCTGTTACAAAGAAGACAGAATGATAAATCTTCCCTTCTTGGTTCTTGACCTTTCATAAATCGCCTAAGGGTTGGTCCAAGCAAGAAAGGTTGTGGAAGAAAAAAAAATGGGATTCCCTTTTGGGACCAAGAGCCCATCCTTTCAATCCGAGTTTTGTATTCCTTAGCTTGGTGCAAAAGGCTTCTCGCGGGTCCTTTTTCAAGCCCATCTCGAATACGATGCAGTAGGGTACTCGTGACCCTGCTGGTGGCTGCCACTGCCTCAGACTGAAATGCCGCCAGCTCTGTCTTCCTACTTAAGGCATCCGCGACCTGGTTGGTTCGTCCAAGCTTATACTCTAGCACCATATCAATCAAACTTGGCAAGTTTGTCTTGCTTGCCATCGTCCCTGTTTTGGCGTGAGTTTCTTCTGGGTCAGGAAGTCACTCGTCGCCACCCGTCTTGACCACAAATCGTGACCCGCCTCCACGTTCTCAAGTAGTGAACTATTGCTGTCATCTCCTTCTCTTGGACCACGCCTTTCGGTCTCATTGAGCTTTCGGCTCTCATATGCTACTTACCCTATTATACTAGCACACCGCCTATGGCATAGTCTGACGCATCCGTGTGTACTTCAAATGGCTTAGTGTAATCTGGCAACTGCAATACGGGGTCATCAATTACTGCCTGCTTTAGGTCCTCAAAAGCTCTTTGACACTCTTACGATCAGTGCCATGATCGGTCCGTACGTCCTTCTTTAGGAGTGGAGCAGCCCTCTTCGAGTAACTTACGATGAATCTTCGGTAATGGTTCACGAGCCCTCAAAATGATCTTAGCTCACTCACCTTGGTATGGTAGGTGCTTGCCACTCCTCGATGGCTCTGATGCCCATCCAATGCCCTAGGAATAGGATCTCCGTCTGTCCAAAGGAGCATTTATCTTTCTTTACATAGAGGTGATTCTTCCTTAATACCTTAGGTCCGGAGGTGGCTAACGTGGTCGTTTAACGGATAGCTATAGCCCACGATCAAAGTATACGACCTGTCGTCTAAGTACGGGTGGAATAGCTCATTGTGGAGGGTGCAGAACGAACGTGGCAGGGGCATTGGTGAGTCGGCATAACCCACCCCTTCATTAGTAAGGTTGCTTGCTTGTCACACAGGTCGTCTTTGGCTCGTCTCCTTCCGCGATACGCACTTGGTAGTAGCCCAACCGTAGACCCAACTTCGAGAAGTATCTCGCGCTTATTGATTAGGGCGAAGAAGTCGTGGATACTTGTTCTTGATGGTTAGGTTACCCTGTTGAGCGCCCGATAATCAATGCACAAGGCTACCGCTTCTTCTGGAATAAATAAAAGAGGGGCTACCCAACCTTTTTCCCAGCAAGATAGGGAAAGCCTTGGAGGCTAGAATAGAAATAGGCCTCAATGAGTTCCTGAAATTTATTCCTGAGCTCAACCAAACCCCTTAACTAATAGATGCTAGTTGGGGGGCCATCTGCTAAACCCAGCCCCAGTCTAAGTCAAAAAAGGGGGTTTGGCTCCAGGCTCCAACTCGATCTTGTGGTAGACTGCCCCCCACTTGGCAACTCACTCGTGGGGCATGATACCAAAAAATTCCTCAAGTACTTGCTGCACTTCCTGAGAAAGAAGTTGTATTGGTATTGGATCCGCTCTTCTGTTAGCATGAACATAAATAGGATTCTATTCGTCTTCTTTATTCTTAAGAAAACCCCCCACCCGAACCATTCTTAAGACCACCAAGCCCTCTCGAATGAGTTCTACTATAGAAGCTTTCAACGTACACCCAGGGACAAATCTTTCACTTACTGAGAAGTTCAACCCTGTGACTAGATCGTCCTGAAGACGGATGCGACGGGAAGAAGTTGCATTTGGAAGTGTTGCTGACTCAACATTTAGGTTTCGGCATACATAACAAAGCTTGCACTGTCTTTTCGCACTTAGGCGCACAGCGTGACATTGGTAATGGTTCTATTACGGTGCCACAAATTCGCAAACTGATCCTAAGTAATCGTTGTTGTTCATTGGATTCTATAAGAACTACTTCGTTAGGATTGAGGAATTGCAGCAATTATTCCTGAATAGCCTGGCCCGTCGAGAGTCACTTTGAAAGTATTACCTAAACTCTTCCGACTTAATATGATAAAGCCTAGAAAACAACCAGCAACGACGAAGGCAAAACTTTCTTTGCCGGAAGATTGCGTCGCCGGTTGAGTCCTCCAGCGTTCATCAACATACAGTCGAAGAACTTAAGCAATTCCAGGTAAGAGGAGAACGAATTAGGGTTAGGGTTTTCAATTTATTGGTTGTTGTCGAGTGTTGGGTTAGTGGAATTTCAGAATCATTGTCCTTGATTCTAATACACTGTGATTTACTTGTACACATAGAAGGATTTAGGGTTTTGAACATTGTGGTTGGACAGACACTCTTCATAGGGACTGTTGGTAGTAGCTCAATCTTTTTGTTTTCTTCTTGAATATGTGTGACAAAGGATTGCTTGCAAATGTACAGAGTCTCGCGACTCGAATTCCTGGCTATTGCTTCAAACTGGAAAATGTGCAATTTTGCAGAGTGTACCCCATAAACGAAGCCGAAATTGAGTGTAGGTGTTTGTTATTTACGGTTGTATTGGATATGTTGAGCTGAGCATTGATAGCTATTTATGTATAATGGAACAGATGAGTTCCGGTACCAAGGACACTAGTGGAGCTTCTGATACTACGAAAGAGGGGAATGGTGGAACTTCGAACCATGAACTCCAAAATCCTACACCCCATGTTATTGTAGGTATGAATGACATGTTTGAAGAAGAATTGATTGATATGGATCTCATTCTTGAAGAAGAAGAAGTTGCACCCGGATTTTAAGTATATCGTTTTGAAAGAGGGTATAAGGATCCTGCTTATGAAAGATTTGATGGTGAAGTTGAGGAGCCACCCGATGAAGAAGAGGATAGGTATTGGGAAGATTATATTGATGAAGAAGAATATTGTGGTGATGGACATGTCGGTTATGGTGATGGAGATGATGACCCAGATTATGAAGGAGGACATGCCACACAAGGTAGTGGACGGAATGGCTCTAATGGTGTACAAGGAAATGCTAGAAATGGTAGTGAACAGAGTGACCGTGATTGTGGACACGGTAATGCACAACAAGTTGATGAGGACGATTTGGGTCCTGAAGATTACTTTGAGGAACCGGATGTAGATTAAGATTGGACAAGAGCATGGGGTGTAGGGTTGGATAGAGTACCCAAAGAATGGCAATCGAACTCCGAAATGTTGAACTCGGGCTTGGGGATAGATTTGAAAATGCTGCTGTCTTCCGTCTAGTGTTGAGGATGTATGCTGCTGATAAATGTTTTTCCTATATGTACACCAGAAATGAGAAGAATGGTTTAGGAGTTATATGCAAAGAGCAAGGGTGTGGGTTTTACATATGGTGTAGCAAGGTACATCGTTCAGAACAACTGTGGATCAAGAATTTTAGACCCACACACTCATGTCTTACAAAAAACGAGAATGCCAGTGTCACTTCAACTATACTTGCTATTAGGTAAAATTTGCATTTTTTCCTATATAACTTTAGTTGATATTTGTTTATTGCCATACTTGTAGTTTACAAACCTAATATTTTGCAGATATCAGGACTACATAAGAGACCATGAGAAAATGAAAATTGATAAGTTTCAGTCCATGGTTTTGAAAGACATTGGCATTGACGTAAGTGCTCACAAGGTTTATCGAGCCATTGAAAAGGGGAGAAAGTTGTGTGTTGGAGATGACGCTGCACAATACGGGATGCTACCCAAGTATGCAGAGAAGGTGATGCAAAGTAACCCTGGTAGCAAGTGTACGGTTCAGGTTGATGGAAGTGTACCTCCTAGGTTTCTGAGGATCTATGTAAGATATGCAGCACAGAAACAAGGCTTTGTGACAGGTTGTAGGCCTTTTATCGGTCTAGACGGTTGCCACATGAAGGGTTATTATGGCGGCCAAGTGTTGTCTGCCGTAGGTAGGGATGCCAATGATGGCATGTTTCCC
This sequence comes from California macrophylla, assembly GCA_036898065.1. Taxonomy (NCBI): domain Eukaryota; kingdom Viridiplantae; phylum Streptophyta; class Magnoliopsida; order Geraniales; family Geraniaceae; genus California; species California macrophylla. The sequence goes on along the minus strand of JAYMTO010000005.1, from coordinate 21,122 downwards.
CTTGCAATTGCTGTAGTTGAGCAGGAGAACAAAGAGTCATGGAGGTGGTTTCTGGAACAGTTATTTGAAGATTTTGGAAGACAAGAACAACAAGGTTGGGTTTTCATATCGGACAAACAAAAGGTATGCAATTTTGATGTTTAATCTGTGATTCTTCAATGACAGTTTGTAGTCAGGTTCTGATACATGCATTGTGTGCTATGCAGGGTTTAGTTGAGTTATTCAACAATTGGATTCCTAATGTTGAACATCGGCATTGTATGCGACATATGTTCGACAATTGGTATTTAAAAAAAAAATCCGAGGAATTGAAGAAGTTGTTATGGTTGTGTGCTACTGCTACTAGTGGAAGTTCATTTGAGCAACATATGAGACAGTTGGAAAAGGTGAACAAGAATGCATACTTGTGGCTAAGGGACAAACCACCACAGAATTGGTGCAAGGCCTTCTTTACCCCTAGAGCAAAGTGTGCATCGCAGACAAGTAACATATGTGAGAGTTTCAATGCTTGGATTCTCGCTGGTAGAGGACTTTCAATTATGAGTTTCTTAGAGTTATATCGGAAGAAGCTAATGAAATGGTTTTACACTAAGGGGAAGCAAATGGAGGGTCACACACATCACATCATCTGTCCCCGAGAATCAAGGACAAGTTGTATTTGAATATTCGTCACGCTAGAAACTGTGATGCGCTAGTAAGTGGGAACAACATATATGAGGTGAACGAGAAGGATATCAGTTATGTAGTCAATGTGGCGGAGGGTAGTTGTACTTGTCTGGATTGGCAGTTGACAGGAATTCCTTGCAAGCACGGTGTAGCTGCTATTTTTCGTGGTAGGGGAAACCCAGCGGAACACGTCCACATCTATTATTTTGCAGACACATTCAGAGGAATATATGCAGGACAGATATTCCCCATTCAAGGCTTGAAGGAATGTTCTGGTTCAGAGGACGGAGTAGAGACATTACTCCCTCCCAATATTCGTAAACCACCGGGCCGAACCAGGAGACGGAAGGGTTGGGCCGAGCAAGGCCAAGCACGTTGTGCTCAGAAATTGCCTAAGACAAACTCTGTGATCACTTGTAGTAACTGCGAGAAGAAAGGACATAATAGGAGGTCTTGTACAACAAAAGATTATGGGAGTAACATTGGTAGAACCAGTACTACTAGCAGAGATGTGGGTAATGGCACAACTTTCTCAGTTACAGGTGATGATGAAATTGTGGCAAATGTAATTGAGAATAAAAGAGCTGCTGTGCACCAGAAAAGGGCCAAAAGCAAGTGTGCAGGGTCAACAACTGCTGGAGAAGGAACACCACATGGTGTAGTCGGTACTGATGCAGCGGTGGGACTTGCCCTTGACAGAAAAAGGGAAACTGTACTTCAGAAACGAGCAAAGGGTCAAATAGAGAAACAGTTGAAAAAGAAAGCATCAGCTGAAGCATCTTCTACTTGCACCCCAGAGGAGTTCATCAGGATGGAAGGTAACAAGCTAGCAGCTCAAGCTCGATTAGAGAAAAGACAAAAACAAGAGGGCCAAGGGATGATCAGGAAGATGATGATGAAATATGGGGTGGGAATTCAGGTAAACATACACTACATTTCGAACATAAAAGTACTGATATTTGATGTTTGTAGCTCTTGTTCGAGTAACTGGATTCCCATTGCCCAGTTCCTTTGTCTGAACTCTTGCTTTGATTGGTGCCCCGGTGGGGGGATGGTCATTCCTGTCATTCCTTCCCTAATCCCTCTCATTCCTGTCATTCCCTAATGTAGCTTTGCTTTCCTTAATGGAGCTTTCCCTTGAGCTTGTTTTGTTGTTTTAGCTTAGCTTGCTTTTCCTTTAGTTCAGTTTGTAGCTGGGATTGAGGTTCGAGCAATAAATTACGTTAGAAAGAGGGAGGGCGTTAGAATGAGGAGCGAAGCCGCTCGACTTTAAAAGGAAAAGTCAGGAGAGGCGCCGAAGGTACTTGAACGTAGTGAAGAGGAAATGGGAGCTCGACTATAAACTAAGTGAGGAGGTCTCAAGATGCTCGAACAAACCCTCATCCGATGCGGATGAGCTAATTACATTTCGATGATAAGGTACTCGAACGACAGAGAAGAGGTTTAGTGTTCGGAAGATTGGGCTTAGTGCCCATTCGAACCCTTGGACATATGAATAGAGACGTAGCTTCGATATTTGACTATCTCAAAATCGGGAATCATCAAAGATGCCCAATTGGAAGCCAAAAATACGGGATATTGTCAAAGATTTTGATAGTTTGCAAGACCATGTAAAAAGTTCGTAATATATGATATTATGCTGTTTCCGACTTTTGAGAAAGTTATCAAAAAGGTATTTACTAAGGGAAATCATCGATTTTAGTAACTTTTGCATATAGGTAAAACGCAAGTTTTTCTGGAGAATTTCCACAAATAAAGAGGTATTTCTTTCATTTCTCGAAGAGGTAATTGATTGCTCCAAATATCCAATTATAGCCCTCTGCACTTCGTTTGAGCACCTTTAGACCTCTTCGCTGTTGCTCGATAACTGACCTCCGACTATCGCTTGAGTAAGAAATCCCTCTTCGCTCCGAACATCTGGATAGAAATCAGTCAACTAGCGGTATGCTTAACACTCGACTCTTGAACTTGAAAGAAATAACTACCTTCGGTCGACTCCTTAAGGTTAAGGTCGTGCCTCTTGTTCTTTGTCAAGCATTTAAGGAAGCATTTAGACCGGGTTGTCTTGACAGTTCCTTGAATGGGCTACCTTTTGCCCCATACTCAACTGCTTGCCCCCTATGCTTTGCCATTTCCTTACTTTCGTTTTGAGTTTGCTGGAGTAAGAGCAGGTACTCTTTTCAACATAAGAACCTGTCGGAGTAACAACGGATACTCTTTTCAACTGCTTATACCCTATTCTTTTTGTTTTCCTTGCTCTTGACAGCTGGCATGTCTGTCTATTCTTTGTCCTTTAGTTTGCTCTTGTTCGAGTAACTGGATTCCCATTGCCCAGTTCTTTACTTTGTCTGAACTGTTGGTTTGCTGGTTGCCCGGGACCTCCGTATTGTTTGTAATTGTAGCTTTATTTCCTTTAGTTTTAGTATGGATGACCGGGATGGGATGGTTCCCTTGTAGCTCGGTAGCTTTGTAACTAGGGTTAGGGAAGATAGGAGCTAGATTGTTTATCTGTTGTTTCTCTTTCGAGTAAGAAATCCCTCTTGTTCTTTGTTGCAATGCAAGCAAGGTAAGCATGTTGAAAGCAAGGCTCGACGAGACCTTCAATGGGCTGCTTGTGGCCCTTACTTTATTATTGTTGTGGAAGCTCCTTATTCCAGCATGTATTCCCTAGTTCCTTTGTCCTACCAGTTGGTTTGATGGTTGCCCGGGCTGGTTCCTCCATAATGTAGCTTTGCTTCGGTCTTGCTTTCATCCCTTGTTCTTTGTTGCTGTTGTTGTCTGTTTCCTGATGTTTGTTTTCCTAACTGTTGTTTGGATGGATGCCCGGGATCGGTATGGTCCTTTCATTCCTGTCATTCCATTCCTTAATGATGCTTTCCCTTGTAGCTAGGATTGTTGCTTTCCTTGTCAAGGATTTGTTCTATGTCTGTCTTGCTTGTGTCTTCAATGGCTTATTTCTGGACACATAGACATCACTTCGTTCCACAGGGATGGATTCACCAGTGAGTTTTCCTTTCCTTTGTAGCTTGTATGGATGCCCGGGATGGTAGCTTTGGTTTGTAACTAGGAAAGAGGTTATATATATTACTCAAGCGTCAGTTTGAGGAAGATTGGAGCTAGGACTAGGCCGCTGTTTTGTTTCCTTTAGCTTGCTTTTCCGTATTCATAAATAGTACCAGAGGGCTTATAGGTAGAATGAAATCCTCATCATTGACTCATTTTCCTAATAATAATAAAGCATATACTTTTTCTTGCTCTCCCAACTCAGTCAATCACCGGCGAAAGACATGGGAAGCACATCCTACTAATAGACCCTAAGCATAGAGCAAAGGGGATCCACCAATTCAAGAAGAGCGGAACGATACTTCACTTCTTTCTCGTTTCTCGAATCGGCCAAGCACTCCACTCAAATTGTGGCTGATCATCATACCAGCCTTGCTTCTTTTTGAAAGAGAATGCCCATAAAAATAGCACTAGATAGATTCAGCAAGAGTTATTTCATATCCGTTAATGCTTTCCATTATTATATAGGAAATCTCCAGTTAGCTTAATAGATAGCCTTATTTCCTTCCTTTACCTTTAGGTACTCAGATGTTTCAGTTCACACGAATGAAAGCTGTATAGGCGTAAGTAGACTAGAAGAGAGGGTACGAAGATAGGCATGCTTGATGACTTGACTGCTATCAGGGAATTCCTTTTGAGAAGTAGGAGATAGACAGGAGAAAATGAAGATGGGGCAAATTCGCCACTGCCTTCGGCACCTCCACTCCTTCGCATACCTTGGTTATATCTTCTTTCTATCCCTTTCTTCCCCCATATCCGGAGGAAGATTTCGAATAGAATAGTAAGAAACTGATGACTCAATTAGAAAGAAGATATAATTTAAGAATTCTTTTGAATGAAAGTAGGAACTCACTTGATTGCTTTTAGTAAACTCGTAAGCCTAAGCAAAGGATCTTTCCCTTTTTTGGAGTTCTAGTTCTCTCCTAAGATATATGACTGGAAAGACGCATGAGACCTATAAATCCTTGGAATTTTCAAATTCGATAGATAGAAAGAAGGCAACGAAGTTGGAGCATTCTCATTGTCCTTTTTTTCGCTTATTTGAAAAAAAGTGAACCAATTCACTAGTCAAGATAGATGGATAGAATATGTATTCTACTTCCCTCCTCCTTGATTCCCTTGCTTTTTCTTACGCTTCGCTCCTTGCGTCCGTCGCAGTTATTTTATTTCATAGTGACCCTAGCAGAATAGTGATCGACTTACTCGATCCATGAAGCCTCTCTTCCCCAGCAACCCCTATCCTCTTCTTTCGAAACCGCCTTGTCTTGTATGTATAGAGAAGGAAGGGGGAATTTTCTTCTTGTAACTTATCACTTCGAGAGAGGCAGAAAGCGCACTTAAGCTACTGGAAGCTGCCTTCGTCGCCCTGTTTTAGGCACTATTGACTTCCTCTTCACTTCGTTCGAGCGTAAACGTAAACACATTCCATAGTTTGTAAACCATCCTTAACACTCAGCCTGGGGAGTAGAGTCGCAAGACCGAAACTCAAAGGAATTGACTTAGGTTAGGGCCTTGGCCTTACCTTTTTAATGAAATAAGTTCTGTATAAGACTGACTGCCAAAAGAAAAGCTGGACCTATAGGATAAGGCTGCCTACGTACACCAAAAGAGGATCGAAATCAGATTAGAGAATCGCGCTTTTACCGGCGTGACTATTAGCGACCCAAGGACGATCAAAACTGTATTACCTTCAATGATCATCATTATCTTTATAACCAAGAGGGTTATGCCATGCATGGCTAATATGCACAGTACTACTATGGGTACCTACTATCTAACTAGTATGGGATCCTACCTTCCTTTTATTCCATTTGGTAGAGCTTTTTCAAGTAAGAGTGACAAACTTGAATTGTTTTTGGAATAATTTCGACAAACTCATTGAGGAAGATTCTCCAAAATGGTATTGATGAACGGAAAAAACCAAAGTTGCTCTCTATCATGCTGAAGTAATACGTTTATTGGATGAATTGACACCTATTCCTTATTCTGATGAGGATTCTATTGGCAAGGGCAAGAGTTTTATGATTTAGAGCTCCAGATAGAGGATCCGACTATGAATTTCGATCAAGCAAGTGTGAGCTACCTTGACAGTGAGCTCTGCTGGTTCTTCCCTTCGGGTGTTTGGCAGCTTGCTTTGTTAGCTTGTCAACTAAGTGTTAGCTTTAGCTCGCTCTGCTGAGATCTCCTACGGTTGTTTGGGAGCTTTGTTCCCTGTCTTATCTAGGTCAGCTATCCCCGGCCTTGTTTGTCTTGCCAGCGGGTTCTTCTGTTTCTTTCCTTTGATTCTTTCTTGGCTTGGCTGTCTCAATCGGTTTCCTTTGGAATAGGGGTCGTTTGAGTTTCCCTATTCACTTTGTTCGAGTAGCTTCCTTTTCCTTGTTTTGTTGTTAGTGTTTGTCTGTTACACTAGGGTTAAGTAAGATCGAAGCTATAAGCTATATTGGCTTTAGTTTATTTTAGCTTAGTTTTTCTTTGTCTGGTTTTAGGAAGAGGATGGCGCTCGAGCTCCTTAGCAGTCGATAAATAAACCCCTGTTTGATTAGGGCTGGGCTACTAACATCCCTGGTTCTCTAGCTCGTCTTCTTCTATGGATATCCTCTATATCCTACCTAGATCGTTAAGATTTCTATCTCGACTGAAAACAAGAGAAATATGTGATAAAATCCTAGGTTTCCCCAAGTTACCTGCTATGAGGTACCAATAAATAAGGCAGATCATCTACTTTGTACCAATCGTTTAGCAACTCATATATTTCATAACCTGAATCTATCCACTATTCTATTGAATATGTAAAGTATTATAGGGAATACCCTGACTTTCTGAACTCAGATATTTCTTCACCAGATCCTGAGAAAGTAGGTCCTGACGCATCCATTTCATACCCAGAGTCTATCAACTCAGTAATAACTAGCAGAGTCTTTAAATTATCAACAAAAACGGGCATCTAGCCATGGTCAAAAGTTCATAAAATCGATGATTTCCCTAGGTAAATCTACTTTTTCTAACTTTCTGGAAAGTTCTCAAAACCGTAATGACTTATATTATGAACTGTTGAAAACGTCTTGCAACCAAGAGCAATACTCTGTCTTTTTTGATTCCTTTTTTCCCATTTCTCAGATTAGCCATTTTTCTATAGTCAAATGGAGAAGCTACGTATTTTTATGAATTCCGAGGGTTCGAATCCCTCTCGTGAGCACATGTAAGAAAGTCGTGAACTGAAAATAATAAATAAATAAGCGTCTAGTTTGCCGCTCTTCAAGTGAAAGATTGGCATCGAGAAACCGGGGCCCAAAGGTGCCCTACCCGGGCCGGTCCACGTCTGGCGTAAGATCAAATCTGTAAACTGAACGAAGCAAACAATTGAGCTGATCTTTCATTCGGAAATAAGGGGTTGAACCTTTCCTTTTTTTTTGGAGGGAACCTTTTCCTAGGGGTCCAAAACTTTTGGTTGGTTTTGGGTACTATACTGGTTTCGGGGATCTGTTCCCTTGGCATCGGTTCAGTTCACAGTGCTCAATGCTCTACTCAATCGGTATGGGCTCAACTCGATAAGGGATCATAATCATAGGGAATGGGATCGATCTAAGCTAAGGTATGGGCTCCACGCTCTACCGTATTCAGTACAAGGCGATCAAGCGAAATGGAGATGAAAAGGAGGGTGACAAAAGGTAAGTAGGATAGGAAGTAAGGTAGTCAAGGAAGAAGGAAGTGTAATGGGAGCTCGGTCTTCTGTCTTGGCTTGGTTGTCTCAATTTGTATTTGTTTGCTTCCGTCTTTTCTAGAGAGAGGGTTTGTGTAATCTCTGAGGTTAACAGAAACAGAGCCAATACGCAGGAACATATTTCTCCCATATAGTCTAGAAAATGGTATGTTGTTTTCTTCAATAACAGGATCAAGCTTCTTTAGTAACTCTATCATCCCTTTATCTCCGCCATCCATTTTTGTCAAGCTCACATCTAAGTCTGTGGCAGAAATGGAAAAAACAGAAGTTCTAGTTCTGATAGTGCTAAACTTCAAACCAGCCTGGAACCCTTCCCTACAGACACCCGAACCGAACCTTCAGACTTCACTAGATTCTGACATGCCTGCTTTGAATGACTCTTTATGGATCGCTTCTTGCACTTTGATAACAGATGAAGGATCTTCTAAATGAATCTCAACCCCATCTCCAGCCTCAGCGGATATACTCAGCATTTCCACATCAACAGCAAAAATAGTGCCCTTTTTCTTCTTTTTATACAAATGTCCTAATTCCGGAGTCACTTCATTCTTGTGTCCTATATCTCTTTCATTAGATACATCTACCAGCTTCCTGAAGCTTCTGATTGTAGATCAATGACTTCGCAAAACAAGTGAAATCAGTGAGAAATGCACATCAGGCTCCCATCTGAGTGTAATATCAGTAGCACTGAAAAGAGAGCAGACAGCAATCTCTTTAAGACCACCAGAACGCTGTACAAATTTCGCATTCTGTATGTCAACCAATGTCACTTTTGTTTCTGGTCTTTCCTCCTCCAAAAATGACTGAGAAATGGATCTCGCTCTTTCAACTTCAATCTGCGTAGAATGTTTCTCTTTGTTTACACACATACTAAAATGGAAAATGTCTAATGAAACAGAATACTTAATCTTCAGGCGTCCATCAGGAACTGTGGATATTACATTCGCTGTGCGTGGCGTACCATCAGTCAATACACTAATCACAACTTGACCACCCTGTGATCCATAATTTACACGCTTTGGATCTGCAACAGTTCTCTAGGCCACAGTCACCAGCAAAATTTACAGAGCACCGTTCAAGGTGAAACTTTAGGAGTCGTGTGCCTTTCCCTGATGGTTTTGATGAACGGTTAGGTGGCACTCTTTTTCCAGAACCAGATAGATTCTTCAAGAGCGTTTGGAAAGATATGGCAGTTGATACAAGTGATTCCACACGCTTGAAGGTAAAGTAAACACCCATACCAGTCACATCAACAGAAAGGACCAATTTGCATTTAGAGTCATCTTCAACTGAATCCATATCCTTCCCAATCCAGACTAACCTTTGCTATGTGCAATAAGGAACCAGAATTTGACTCCATGCCAAAAAGGTTCCCTTTTGAGCATTCATGATATTCTTCTGCCAAATGCAAATTCAGCTCACCAAGTTCCATGTGCACCAAAGTTCCCATACTTGATATATTATTTGCGAAGACATGTGATGATTGTGAGCGGCAGGAAATTAAGACATGCATTCGAAGAAAAAACGGAAAATAATAAAGCCATGTGGATTATTACTGAAAGGAAGGCAGAATGGAAGTGTTTGAGAATTCGAGATACAGATATTGTTATGAGTACTTAACCAACCAGGATGATTTGAAGGAGCCAAGCTTATAAAGTACATTAAATAACCTAATACAGGATGCATACATTAATGTCAAAATATACTGAAGCAACTCAATATGAAACTTAACGCTCCTTCACATTAATAAATCGGTCCAATGTGCATCAGAATATGAATTTGAGTCAATACGCAACTTGTAGCTTCCTTCTGCATTCAATAACCCAATCCATCCATATAATGCAAGCGAACCTATTAAAAGCATGGCTTGCAAGGGAAATTTGAGTAGACTAAGAGACTCTAAGAGTTCCTATAGCCATCAAGGCCAAAGCATTTGCATGTCAAAGGGTTTTAATAATAAGCCACCTTGTTTCTCGCATTCTGTAATAATTTTCTACCTTAATTTGAAGATGACTAAAAAAGTCCAATAGACTCACTTCAACCATTAATACTGCATTAAGTAGTTATATCATTTTACTATATGATGTAAAGGTCGGCCATAAATAGGCATTTTCTTACCAAATAAATGATTTAGTAAGTCTTATTTTCTTTTTTGTAAATACAAATTCTTTTTACTTGTATAGAATTTGGTTTATGTAAAACCCATTTTGGAAGTTGTTGAAGTTATTCCACATAGGAAGAATGTGGATTGAATGACCACCGACCCTCCCCCTAACAGCAAGAGCTTTTGGGTTGGAGTCAGTTTAACAAAAGCGAACAATTAAACCTGGTATGAAAACCCAGAAATGAACCATTTTTAATGTATTAAGTACATGGAATTTGGTATTACAAAGAAGATAAGGTTTTGTGGCGACATACAAGTTTTGCAGTCTCGTGGACAACAAGGTCATTTTCTTCCATCTCTCTGGGAAATTGTTTTGGGTTTTTTAAAGAGGATTTCCTTGGCTGATATTAAGAGGGAATGGAAGGCTGTTCTGCTCTAATCTTTCTTTGAGTTGAGTTCCTCCTTTTGACCATGCTATTAAAGTTTTCTTTCTAAACGAATAATAATGAAATTAGCAGTGAGAAAAAAATCAGGCATTACTTACATGATATAGAGGCGAACCACTGATACTATAAAGCACAACAGTCATCTCAGGGGCAGAGAGAGTACACGTCCACATAATGATTTTCATATCATCAGTAGATGGTGGCCTTTCAGGAGGAGGTTTTTCCTCTCGAAGTGTCATCGCCTTCTTTTTTTTTTTTTTAGATGACTGAAGTTTCAACCATGGTTTTAATCTACTCATTATGATGTTGCAACGAGTGCCTCCCAGCTTAACATCAATTGCAGCTCTGACAGGTGAGGTTGCCTGAAAAAAACAAAAGCATCAAAAAGAAGTCAATAAAACACCAGAACTCACAGAAGTGATCAAAGTGAAAGAACATAATATCCAGAACTGAGACTTTAGCAAAATACAAATCACTAAAAGAAAACATAATTCACTAAGAAACACATAGTATACTTTTTGTGAACAGAGATGTTCTCATGAGGTTAGTTTACTGGTATTGATGCTAACCATCAATTAGTGGATGTCAGAATCATTTACTGAAAAATGTATGTGCCTATACCGTGAATGTTAAGAACATGATGAGGGTCAAATATATGTGTATACTGCCTTTAGTTTTTGGCTTTTGTGTCTGAATGTGTTGTATTTGGCATACCTCTATTGGAATGTCAAATAATGAGACAACATAAACCTTCAATATCTCCAAAATAGAAGTGCCAGCTTCTCTAAAGAGCTGAAACATGATGAAAAATTCGTGTCATGGATAGGCAAAATGCAAAAAGAATGTAAGCCCAAAAAAGCTTTACTACCGAAAGTTACAAGCATACATGAATCTCACTGAACTCCAATTGAAAATCAAGGTGTGTGCTCTCCCCCACATCTTCGCTGGACTGGGATTTGGCTCAATTGAATGCCCATGATGTTATTATTGATGACAAGATTATGCTCTTGATGAATGAAACTAACATCCAATTTCGGCAAATTGATGCAAACCTATTAAAGAACATAACTCTATGTAAGCTAATGATTAGAGCAGTGGCAATATATATCATACCATCATGACACCAAACCATAAATAACAACATAAATCAGTATCAACACAGACAAAAGTCACTGTTGGCACCAGAAACCATTTAAGATGTGGTTCAACAAAGGCACGTAAATTATTGGAACTCTATACATTCACAAGTACACTTCATCTTTTATTAACTACATACTTATAGAAATGATGTTGCCTAAAAGGCTAAAACCTGTTGGACTAAAACATAAATAACGCCAAAAATAAGAGGCCAACAATGCAATGATATCAAGAGCCACCATTAAATCCTGCTTTTTCGAAGACTAATGTTTGTCTCAATCCATAAGATCTAAAATTCTTCTCATGGAACAGTAAACTAATTATTTCCAAGAAAATCCTTACATTATTTAATGGTACAATACCAAACCAGTCTCTGATACCAAGTAAAACTGACTCCAACCCAAAAGCTTAAGCTATTACCTGAGACGAAAGCATTGGGACGAGGTGGCGCTTCATTCGCTGTTGCTGGAGTCGAATCGAGGGCATGAGATGTCATTGACTGGTGATGGCTCGGGAATGGATAGAAATGGTGCTTTGGAGCCACAGACAGATTCGATTACCTTTATGTCCCTTCGAGTCTGGGTCCTAGAGAATAGATAGATGTAGAGCGGAGGCATTCAATTCAGAGTAGAAAGCTTGGGCCGGGACTTGGGTTCATGGAATAGATTTCCATTGACTGGCAGGTCGTATCGAAGCTATTCTCTTCTCTTGTCTATCCCCTATCGACGGTTCTAATGCCGCTTAGCAGCATACTCGCTTCCTTTGCTCCGCTCGTCCGTACCGGAGGCGGGAGAAACAAATAGAGATGGAGCTGGGGATTCGGATGATAGAGATGAAACTGTACCTGGCAATCGGGATTAAAATGATGCTTCTCACCTTCCATTCCCTGGGACTAGATAGCCATAAATGGGCATGCAGCCATAGAAGCTCCGGTGCAGCAGCTCTCTAGCTGCATTGAACCCTCGAAGTGAATACCTCTCCTCGATCCATCAAAAGGAAGCGATGCCATTCGCTCCATTCGACCCTTCACCAAAGCCACTAAGCCTTGTGTCTGTCTCTTCCTCTCCTGGATCCAATGAGCTAGCATCAACCTGATAAGCTTCTGCTGGTCTCGACTCAATTCCCTTCCTGAATCCCGATCTGTTGGGCGATTCGAGCGAGTAGGCCCCGGCGGAGCCCGCAGCCTTTCATTAAGCCGCCCTCAATGAGATACCGAATCCAAGTGATCGCCTCTGCAGGTCTATCATCCGCTTCCCTGGCTGCATGTCTGCCTTATCTCTCTCTCGCTCTCCATTCAACTACCAGACAAGCAAGGACACTCGGAGGAAGGAAATAAAGTACTTACCTTCTTCTCCCTATGGTCGAGCCAGCCTAACTTCGGTATGAAAAAAGGAGTTCCGCCAATGTGCGGATTGGAAGTGTTAAGCATATAGCTAGCGCACTTGTCTTGTAGTCGGCAATCCACCTAAGAGCTGGAACCTACTTAGGAACGTTGGGCTTTTCAACGCTTAAGGCTGGCCAACAAGGTACCATGGTTCTACTATGCCACGGGGGTGACCCACCTAAACAAGTCATTTTTGGACTCAGTATGTTTGGGCACTCCGGGCCCTGGTTGGTCGATCTTTACACTTGAAAGAAGCGCAGCAACTATTACGTACGCAATAACAAGATGAAACTCTAAATTGAATCATTTGGGCACACAAGGTCAGCCACCTTGCCTGGACTGGAGGTGTACGATCTATACTTTTTGAATTATTTAATTACTTCAATTGAGTCGGGCAAAGAGTAAGGTAGTTTACTTGCTTACTTGTAAGGAATCACCCCATCTTTAGAAAAAGGGGGGAAAGTGGAACTCAAATGGCCCGATCCGACTACAATGGGAGAGGGAGTAAAACAACCGGAACTACCTTTTTGCCATACCTAGAATCCCATCTTTTATACGATTGGAGTCTTTCATCTTTCTTCGGACCGGACTAATGAATCTTGACTTGAACACGGAAGCTTGAAAGCGAGTACGAGAACCCTCCATCTTCCTCCTAAAGGATTGAACAGTTTCTCCTGAAGCTTTCACCACTTGAACACTGGCAGGGCCCCACGGAACTAAGAAAGACAATAGGACAGGACCGTTCAAGCATAATCGTAGCTTTCTCAGCTTGAGCGCATCTCCTTCCTATATAGATAGAGACTTTCCTAATCGATTGAAAACCTATCTTTCGACTCTTTCTCGGCTTGACTCACTATACGCAAAATCACTATTTCGCTTTCCTCAACCGTAGTGGATAGCCCATCATTTAAGGATGGAGAGAATGGTTGACGCCTACTTCACTTCGAAATGTGAGAAAAGTTATGAAAGACCGTAAAATTGTTCATTTTTGATCGGATTTCCTTAACAAGTAAGCAAGTAAACTACCTTGACTGGCTAACTACTCATATAAAATATGCCTACTTGACTGGCTCGTGAGCAACTTACTAGAAAGAGTTCTATTTGAATTCCTTTTCTCCTTAACTAGTAAGCAAGTAAACTACCATACTCTAACAAGTAAGCAAGTAAACTACCTTACTCTTCTAACCCGGGAAAGAGAGTAATGCTGAGAGGTAGCTTGTCAAAAGATATCTAGCTCGCAAGGCTTTAAGGAGGGACGGGAATAGACTGATTCAAGAGAGTCAACTGATTCAATAGGTCCGAGAATAGATTTCATTGAGCAGGAAACCGAAGCTAACCACTGCCCCACCGCCTCTTAGATAGAATGACCTTAAGGCACGAGGGAGCTTGCCCTTGATAGCGCCCTTATATTCTATATAAGCAAGTTTACTACCTTCCCGGCTCACGTACTTAAGTGAGATTTGAATCTCGTTCCTGGGCGTTTTTTGCTAACTAGTAGGTTCCCAACTCACAAGGAAGGGATTTATGCGCATATTCGAGTTCGTATGTCGATTCTACGGTGAAACACAAAAACCTTAGTTAGACACCTTCGTAAAGGTACACGAAGGGCTTGAAACAACGATTTCTCTGATACAATCCTTTCTTACAATCTTGACTGGTTGGTTGTTGCTTTGATGCCTATATCAAAAGCTCCATCTTAGCGGCTTACCCGCCCATAAGTGGAATCATCTGATAACGCCACAATAGCTATTTTATACTATATTTCCTTCTTCTCCACACGCCCAGGCATCCATCTACGAATAGGCGCTTCCTTCGCCCACTCATCTCGAGAGTACATTCTGAACAGAAGTCTTTCGAGCATCGCGAGTATACATCCATAATCTTAATAAGAAATAGGTCCCGACTTGTAAAGGCAGACCCGCCTCATTCGCCTTAAGAAAATGGAAGACCAGGAGTGAAAGAGTCTGGTTTGATAGAACCAGGATGAAAGACCCAGAAAAGAGGCTCCTATCAAATACATAAATTGAGTTCCTCCAAATGCTGAGGTCTGATTGCCGGGTTGGTAATGAACTAATTCAAGCACTTTAGGATGAGTGCGGTATCGAGACACAAGCTTAGCATACTCCCATTCACCGGTCGGAGTTTCGAATCTTTAAAATGTCTTCTTATACTATAGGTACCGTCCGGAGAATAAGAATGGTTTCAGGCGAAAAAAGACCACTTCAGGTCCTATATTTCAGTAGTCAAAGGAAGGGCGAGAGCAGGAACGAACCCACATACTCTAATCCCGTTGATTAGAAGGGCTTGTATCTTAAGCTTAATGGTCTCACCTGCCTGCGGTGTGCCATAAGGGGTCTCCCACTGGGGTAGGTACACGAAAGATGCTCTATCCGCAACCAGAGGGTATGAAAAAAGCTTGGAGATCTTTGTAACATAATAGATTTCTTAAGCTTTAGACACACAGGCGAGCTCGCTCAACCTGCTAGATAGTGATCGGTTATTCCTCACTGAGCATTAGTCCATGTCTCCTGAAAACAGGCAGCTTATTATTCTAGCTGATCTGAGATCTACGCATTATTACTCTTTGGAAATAACCTAGCTTTTGAGTATATATTACAAGATTATTCACTGCAAGCATTACTATTCATTCCTGGCTCTGGGCCATCCTTGGGCATTACCCGCTGAGTGCTCTTCAAACCTGAGATTTCAACCGAAAAAGCTCCTTAACAGGGTTCGATATCGCCTAAATGAAAAAGGAAGCAGCCCTTTCTATATGTGCAGGCTCGCGAGAAAGTCTTTGGTCATTAACGACCTCCTCCCCCGTTGCGTTGGTCGAAAGGCTCTTATCTTCCATGGATCACTAATCCACCACTATCCATCCGAACTTTGACAATAGGAAGTCTCCCCTCTCGCTCCCTCCAATAGATATCCTAACGCTCCACAAGCATAAACATCAATACCGCTGCGAGCTACTCGCTGGATTCTATCTATATTTACGCAACTGGATCTGTCACTGGTTCTATTTTGTTCCGTCCAAGTTGCTGCATTAGGGTCTCATTCTTTTGGAACAGATGATCCACCAGAGGTTTTGATTCGTATTTCCACACCTACAACACCCACCTTTTAGTTCCACATCATGATTCCCGTAAGCACAGGATTTCATCGATCTAACCATCAAGTAATAGCACAGTAGCATAGCATTATTGTTGAAAGGTTTGCTGACTCGGAGATTGGTGAATTAGGAAGTTTACTTACATCAGGTAGGGTTAGGGATGAAATGGCTTCCAAGCCCGGAAATGCAGTGATTTGATCGGTCTATCTGCTCCGGCAAACGAGTAATCCGAGTGAACGAGTCCACCAAAGATCGATCACCTTCGTCACAGACGGGGGGGTTGGAGTTTTGTATTGAACCGGAATGGCCCTCTTTGCTCGTCGTTTTCTAAGAAAGAGGATTCCATATGTGGTTATGGGAGTCTTCTTTTTCTTATCGGATTTCTCTCTTAGTGAAAAGCGGGCTTCCCCGCCAGTGTGATAGGAGGCCGTTTTGGGGTGTGCTATGTTTCTGTTTCCTATTACATGACTAGAGACCTTCCGGCTCGCTATTGATATTATGAGCCAGCTCGATCTCTCTCTCGATCCGGGCCCCCTTCTACCGATCAAATGACCTACCCGGAGGGCGAAAAACGGTCTATCTCGGGCTCACAACTAGATCGATGAACATATGCTTAATACATGCATTTCGAACTCATTGACTCATTCATTCATCACTCAAACTCAACTTGGTCGATCTGAACTTGGTCCACAACATAGGCTTCTCATTCATATTGATACCTTTACATCCGTCGCTAACATAGCAACCGTGACGAGTCACAAGAAAGCGTCAGATAAAACAACAGTAATCGATTCTAACGAACAACAATAAATTCGATATATATATATAAACAAGACTGGAAGAGTTGGTTAACATTGTTGTGACTCATAGCTGTAAATAGATACAAGACAGAAAAGTCGGACAGACAATTACATATATAAGAAAAATCTCGCTGTGAGATGACACGCCCAAAAACTCCCCATGCCTTTACTGGTTCAATCAGGTCCATGTCCATTGAATAACAAGTCTTTTTTCATTTTGAGAGCAAGAAGCAGAAGCTCTTACATCTCATTAAGTCAACTTTCTTAGCTCTTGTTCAGAAAGGCTCTGACTATATACGATGTTGTTCGCAACCCGTGTAGCTGACAATCAATGCCAAATGACTCTAGATAACATAATGGGAGGGGAGGGACAGAGTGACTCGACTAAAAGGAGAGGGATTTATTACTCGACTGCTAAGTTGAGGGAAAGCCCTGTAGACTATCGACATGGCTGCTACTATATAAGCTGTATTGCCCGCAAGTGCTTTAGAGGGTTCAACGCAAGCCCACTACGAATGGGCCTCATTCTCCTAAATGCATGGCCTTCACTTTACACATTTTACGTAAGTGCAGTAAAGAATGGATTGGAAGCAAGCCAAAGAAGGCTTCCTAAGGCGGCTAGGTCACCATATGTGTGTAATCATATAGCTTGCCACTAGCGATCGAAGGAAGAAGTCTTTTTGTTATGTTATTGGTTGAACCAACTAGTTCAATTACGGGAGAAGGTCTAAACTTTAAGATTTCCATTCATGTCGACCTACTATCCAGAGCTGGGTCTTACATTTTTTCTGGGAATGAATTACGAAGGGGAAAGCTCTTGGTATAGCTAGCTATAAAAAAATGCACAGACTGAGAAGGAAGATCTAAGAGTCCCCGCTCTACCTTACGTAGACAGATTCTCAAATAAAAAATTGCCGTCGCTTTTTTCTTTCTCGAGCTCGGGAATGAAGCTCAACACTTTAGAATGCTAGGGTCTCGCTAGCTCTGTATTTATTTGTGCTGCGCATGGAGCGCCTTAGCTCAACCTTAGAGATATCGCCCTCTCTTCCCACTTCACTTGGATAGGCCAGAAGAGAAGGGAGTATGATCAAAATCAGAAAGCATATTTTGGAGAAATTTTCCATCAATATAGTGGCCGGTAGTAAGGAAGGAGTCAAGGGTTTAGCCTTAGCGATGAGAGATCGGCTTGAGAAGAGCTTTGATCCCTGGCTTAGTCTTAGAGACTATCTTTCCTTTCAATAGATTAGATAGTTACATGATGCTCAGCCCCTTTCAAGTGAGAGGGCCTATGTTCCGTTCCGTCCAGTTGTCTATCCGACCCATCTCCACAGACAGACGGAACCACACATACCAAATCTTGGCTCGCTCCTTTCTTAGATAAAAGTCTCATTAGTACAAATCTATCAGTAGGAAAGGGGGAATTCGGCTTAGATAGACTAACGGAGCGACGAAGCAAGTAGTCAAAGTTTAGGCTTTGGCCCTACTAAGATGATAAGGCAAGAAGGAAGGTTGTCCGCGTACCATTCCTGCGGTAATAGGATCAAAGTGAAAGAAAGAGACCGGAAGAGTGAGTTTAAACAAGCGTATTGACTGCAGGGAATCGTCGTATATATGATGAAAGGGATGTTTACTCGAGTGGGCTTCCTTTCCTAAAAAAATAAGCGGCATAATCGTAAGAATCACCAAGACCATGATTGTCGCCTAACCAAGGCAAAAATCTGGACCCACTGGAATCCGACACTATTTTCAGTTGTATTTTTTTCCTTAGCGTGGATCGGGATTGAGCATTCCTCTCCTTACAGTCGAGCGATTTCATTCCTCTCCTTGTCAGTCGAGCCCTTTTTCACATTCCTCTCCTTTCAGTCGAGTTCTTTCATTCGACCAATCAGGCTGGCTCAACAGGAGAAGGTGGCCATGAAAGCCAGAAGTGGATGCTGATTCTCTCTGAGTGCTAGTCGAGATTGCTGATTCACTAAGGGTTGAAGGGGCTTAGCTAACTATCTTGTCTCTGCCCTGGGACTTTTCTTTAAAGACAGACGACTTGTGACCTATCACGTCATTCCATTCCCTTAGGTTACGTAATTTCTTCGATTTGACTACTCATATTCGTATTCCTATTCATATTACTATTTGTATTCAAAAAACCCCAGGGATTCAATAGACGGGTAAAGAATCCAGTCTACAGCCGTATCCCTATTCCTTCCTTATCAGAAACCCTAATTTCTTTACCTCTTCTATCATTCCCATTTTCTGCCTCTCTCAGAAACGAAGGCATTGTGTTAAGCATATAGCTAGTATGCCTCATGGTATTGGTAAGCTCATACTCATAGAAATGGGAAAAAAGGAATCAAAAAGGGGTATTGTCACATTATTCTCTAGTCTTTCAAACTATCCAAATATTTGCTAATATAAGTCATTACACTGATTCCGACTTTCTTGAAACAGGTCCAAAATAGATTTCCCTAGGTATTTATGACTCTTACCGTAAGGGGGGAGGGCTTTATTACTCGACTGCTGCTAAGGAGAGGTAAATCGTAGATTTGGCGTACTTTGGCATATAGGAAAGAGGATACTTTTTCTTACAATCCATATAAAGGTTTTTACAGTTTTCCTTATAATAGGTACAGTTCATATGCATGTAATAGTCAGGGAGGATGCTTGCCTATTTGACTTCCTGACATTTGAAAAAGTCCTATAAGGGAACTCTCAGGAGATAAGAAGATAACTGCTTTTTCTTTGTCCGAAGCAGGAGATGGACGGCTTAGCAAGAAAGAGGGGGAGGGAACCGACCGGTCCAGCCCTTATGGAACAGGGAGATCGTTTAGATCATTATTATTAAGAATTAAGAAAGGGAACTGCTATTAACCGTTTAGCAGGAGCCTCCTTATGACTGTTATACAAGCTAGCCCAGGTATGAACTTATCTACGGGATTACTGGTATTGTTATAATTGATGGTTTTCCTTGAAGATCCTTACAACCTTTAGGAAAAACATATTCTATTGAAAGATATTAGGAAACATATGCCTATGGCTTTAGCTTTAGGAGAGGAGTACCCTCCTTAAACTGAGGGGAGAGCTATGCTACACTCTGCTCTGAAAAAGACCTAGATAAGCCGTATCCAGAGGTATACGGCCTTGTCCATTCAATGGCCTGCTTTCTCACTTTCAAATTGGCTTATTCGGCTGAAAGGAACGAACCTGACCTGCACCCTATTACCTATTTTCGTAAGCAAACTCCCATTGGCTGGCGAGTTCTTTTTATACCATTTAGATTTAGCTCGCTTGGCCTCCAAAAAGGGAACTGGAAACTAAAATATCTCTTATCCTTTTACTTAGGACTGCAACTGGATTCAACTAGCCTGCCTATTCTCTCCTAGGGAAAATTGTCTACCTCATAGGAAAAGTATTTGCTTACCTGGTCAAATAGTGTGCCTATTTGACTAATAGTGCTTCTTTCTAACTAGCCTGTAACCACATGAAAGGAAACTAACTGGCTTTCCGGGATCACCATCGAAAGACTTATTACGCCCTTAAAAAGATCTATCCCTTGACCTACCAAAGAAAGAAAGATAGTTAGACCTGGGGACAGAAAGCCTTTGTTAGGAGTCCTAAAAAAAATATCATGGAAATAAGTATCCATCTATTATTGTTAGCCTTCCCAGGTAGAAGACCTCCAACAGGATTAGATGAGCTTAAAACACTCCAAAAAGGTTTCCCTAGGACTTAGCTTGCCTAAAATTCCTACTTTACGGCTTGTGCTTGCTTTTATTGAATCACTGTATATAAGGGAATTGGCCTGCTTTCTATTACCTCGTATCGCCTAGACTATTGCTTTCAAACTCACTTGCCCTATCCTATTGAAGTCCAATTACTGCTAATCCCGTAAACCCGGGATTACTGTGAGCATCAATCTATTCACCCTCCCTTTAGATTGATTCCTTGGGGCCTATCATGGTAATCCCCTCATCCCCATCCTGTGGTGAAACGCGTCTCTGTCTCTGAATCCTCTAGATGACATCCTCCTTGCCCTGATATCTCATAGAGCGCGCAAAAGCAAAAAGATCCTCATGGGACATCTTCATGCCGATCCACAGGCTCGTAGTTGGTGTCCTCACCAGTGGTAGGTGCCGTAGCAACAACGAAGTCCTCCTCGCTATCCATGGTGATTGCGGCCATATTACCTGCAAGCGGAGCATCCTCAAATGAAAGCCCAACACTAGTAGGCTTCTAGGCAACAAGAGCAAACCGAGTATCCACCTGGGAGTGCCTGACAATGGTGGGCTCTCGCTCAGTAAGATCCGCATGAAAATCTTCATTAATGGTGGGCGCATGTGCAGTTCCAAGGATGGGATCACCCTCCTCTCCCAAAATGATGGCATCCACAACACCTAGTTCTCCAAGAGAGGGATAGTTCTGGGATGCAGGTGGAGAGCGCAGCTATAGCCCATGTTGTAGTTTCTATTACCGTTCTCAACCATATATCGTGGACTTGGACTCACATATCAAGTCAATCAAACACCATCTCCCTCAGAATATTCTCAGAAAATGATCTTCTATCAACATTTGCAGCCTATTAAACTTGTATGGAGAGGTACTGCGTACCCAATTGTCGTGCTGGTAGCAACATAATTTGTTTAGGACTTATGCGATGCTTGTGCATAAGTATGGGGTGACCCGTTTTATTATTAG
>JAYMTO010000004.1:0-46694 GCA_036898065.1 California macrophylla | reverse complement strand
AATGATCAATCTATTTTCAAGATGAATGGGCACCAATGTAAGAAGTATTATGAGTGAGTGGGATTAGGTCCCTTTTTCTCGATGGAGGGTCCCGGGCATCCATACAATCAATTCTATATTTTATTGTAGCTTAACCTAGAGAAAAATATGGAATCTGAGAAATGACCGAAAAGGAATCAAAAAAGACGGGGAAATGCTCTTGTTTTCAATCGTCTTGAAAAAGTTGCTAATATACGATATTATGCTGTTTCCGACTTTCTTGAAAGTTAGAATAAATCCATTTCCAAAGGGAAATCGTCTATTTTGGGACCTTTTGCATATAGGCAAAACGCGAGTTTTTCTTCAACAAAAAAGAGTTTATTAGAATCTCAATATCAAAAGAGTGACTGATGCTTCGTTTGTTAATGGAATAGAAATAGGCTTAGGATAGGAGCTTAGCAATGGGTTTCCTCTTTGACTTGACAGCTAGTTTCTTTCCCTTTCCATCAGGTGCAGCTCTCAAAGCGGTTGGGTTGTATCGGGTACATCAGTACAGTTATTTGTCTTCATCCTCTTCACTCCGTTCGAGTAGGTAATTCACCTTTGCCAACTGGAAATCTTATTATATTATGGGTGCCACCGATCGGGAAACCGTATCCAAGCTACGCACTCTCCCTCTTCACTTCGTTTGAGTAATATAAATACCCCTCTAACTGGCGTTCCAAAAAAACAGGTAACCCCCTCCTAAGGTCGGAAACTGTAAACTGTACATCGTATGTACCCGGGCCCTGCGTTTTAAAATTGGTACAATCGGGGGTAGTGGAGACCGCCGCCCCCTTGTCCTGGAGGCTCTCCGGCGGGGGCTATCGTAACCTTTTCCTTTCTCCCGGTGTATGTGAGTGCTATCAGTTGGTGATGGTATTGCACGTGTTTATGGAGGTTTTGGTAGGTTCTTGATCTTCTTCTCCAGGCCAAACCTGGAGCTCAATAGATCTATGGTTTCTTTCAATTAGGTAAGACATTCTTAATTCTATCAAACCAGAATTACTACAATCACTTAAAGACATGTGGGTCCAGGTCCAGTAGCCTACAGGCTTTCCCCCCTAAATCAACTCTGAAATTTAGACCTTAGGGTCTTCCTATTTTTCTTTTTTTTCGTTATGGTAATGCAAGACTCCCCCAATTGCTCAGTGCTTCGAAGGCCAAAATTTGGGTCAATTACGTTTATTAGCTGGCTGTTGGTTCTATTAGTCAAGAGCCTACGGGCCGCTATTAATAAAAAATGGGATCTTCATCCCTACGTGGGAAGCCTACGGGTTAAGTTTAGGAGTTATTACCTTCATCTTCTGGGAACTACCCGTCATCCATAAAGGGTGGTTTATTGTCTTCCCATAATTTTATGTTTCTTGTTGTTTTCTTCAGGAAGGACGCTTTCAGAGCAGAGGCGAAAGGCCATGGTGAGACATAGTCTGTGATCCATGGATCCCCTTACCGGTGCCATACCATCCCAGCAGCAGCAGCCCGTAGGCTAGCCTGTGGATTAGGGTCGAAAACCAGAGTGAAAGTGTTCACTTCCTTTTCGCATGGTTTCATTCCATTTGCAATTGATTGTGGATTGCATGATGCAAAACCAGCAAGCCGACTGACTTGACGGATATGGAGAAAGTCGGCATAGAAAGAAAAGCTCTTTCCCCGAGGAAATCTTTGCAAGGGAGAAATTTATTAGGGCAGAACACGAAGAAAGCTACTGATTCCCATAAGAAAGCTGCTGATTATCCATTTATTGATAATCCTAATCGGATAAGGCAATTTATTGCTCGAACGATAGTGAAGAGTGTTAAAGTGCTCGACGGATAAGGATCGGGAGAGGGTGGCTGTAGGGAGAGGTGCGAAAGCGCTTTTAAAGGCCTGAAGCAAGCTGTTATGGAGGAACCGGTGATGGCCTTGCCGGACTATAACAAGCTGTTTGAAGTGCAAACGGATGCCTCCGACTTTGCCATTTGGGGTGTCCTTATGCAAGGCATCCAATCGCCTATGAAAGCCGGAAATTGAATGATACCGAGCGTCGGTATACGGTGCAAGAAAAAGAGATGAGTGCCATTGTCCATTGCCTTAGGACTTGGCGGCACTATTGAATGGGTAGCAAGTTCGTTGTGAAGACGGACAACGTTGCAACGAGCTATTTTCAGACCCAAAAGAAGCTATCCCCGAAGCCGTTGGCAAGACTTTCTTGCCGAGTTTGATTATGTACTTGAATACAAGCCGGGCAAGGCGAATCTAGTTGCCGATGCCTTAAGCCGTAAGGCCGAAATGGCTGCCATCACGAAGCTGCAAGGAGAGCGGATGGAAGCCATCAAGCAAGGCTTGAAACATGCTCAACAACTTATGCGGCTTGCTAAGGAGGGGAAGACTCGTCGATTTTGGGTAGAAGATCTCATATTAAAGAATTCGCTTTGAGTTCGTTCTTTTTCATGTCTTGGTTCACAGTTTATCTGAATCAGACTAAGAGATTGGCATCAACAAAGCAAGGCCCCATTGAGCTTAGCCTAGAGCAGATCGAAAAGGTCTCGCGAAGCCGGGAACCCCTTGCCGAAGATCCTTCTCTTTCTCTGTGAAGATAGACTGCTGTTTATTGCTTTGCGTGTCAAGTGCGAGATTGGTTGAGAACCCTTCGCCCACAGTGCTTTCAAAAGCAGGTCTCCGTTTGGTGTTCCGTGTACTAGGGTTAAGGTGGAAGATCGAAATGGAAGTCATATATAGCCTATTAATTATATATATATTCTATATTTAAAATTAAGGTTTACAACAAAACAACAATATAATATCATAAGAGAAGCAAGATCGTAGCGTAGAAAGATTAGCTCTTCCTTCCCCTAGCACTATGAGATGGATCCCTTCTTTCTCCCATGCTTTTTGTTGGTCAACAACCAACCACTGCTCTCTAACATTCTTCACTACTCGTACAGGCTTGACGGAGGGAATCATTTTGTCTCAATCTATCATGCCTCAACTGGATCAATTCACTTATTTTACACAATTCTTCTGGTCATGCCTTTTCCTCTTTACTTTCTATATTCCCATATGCAATGATGGAGATGGAGTACTTGGGATCAGCAGAATTCTCAAACTACGGAACCAACTGGTTTCACACCGGGGGAACAATTCTTTGAGGCCCCGCAACGACCCCAACAGTTTGGAAGATATCTTGAGAAAAGGTTTTAGCACCGGTGTATCCTATATGTACTCTAGTTTATTCGAAGTATCCCAATGGTGTAACGCCGTCGACTTATTGGGAAAAAGGAGGAAAATCACTTTGATCTCTTGTTTCGGAGAAATAAGTGGCTCACGAGGAATGGAAAGAAACATATTCTATTTGATCTCGAAGTCCTCATATAGCACTTCTTCCAATCCTGGATGGGGGTGTAGGAATGACATAATGCTAATCCATGTTCTACACGGCCAAGGAATAATTGGAATATAAAAATGACTAGGACAAAACAAATTGACTTTTTGATCGTTTTGGGGGTGTTAAAACCCCTTGTACGATTATGTATTAGTATTCTATTTTCTTTCATTTTGACAAAGTTTTATTATTCTTTTTCCGTTTTTTCGAATATGATTTCGATTTCTTTTTTTTCTTTTGCTTATTATGTATCTAATTCCTCTAGCTGGACCGAGGACTCCTTTGGTATCAACGTTCTCCCGGAACCTGAACCTTCCTCCGCGACGGCCCTTGCCAATTATCGAGCGCAAAACGCAGACGCGGAAGCGCAGCTCTTTTCGCTTATACGGAGTC
The DNA here is from genome assembly GCA_036898065.1 of California macrophylla. Taxonomy (NCBI): domain Eukaryota; kingdom Viridiplantae; phylum Streptophyta; class Magnoliopsida; order Geraniales; family Geraniaceae; genus California; species California macrophylla. The sequence continues at coordinate 42,919 of JAYMTO010000004.1, read as the reverse complement.
TCGAAAGCCAACTTAGTTATGGACTACCCCCTCAACTTAATAATGGCGAATATGCGCAGCTGATAAGAGATGATTTTGAAACTGCTTTTAATGTAAATCATTATCGGGGAGCGATCGCCCGTGAACTTCATGAAGTACAAATCATGCTATTAAAAAGCCGTTTGCAAGATTTACTTTCTGATCATATGATATCCGAACCCAGCTTAGAATCAATTTTACAGCGGTCTCCTTACAAGAATATTCGAAAGGAAGCTTATGACTTTATCGAAGATCAAGTTCAAAGCATCAGTTCGATGCGCTATCCCTTCCAACGTAATATTTTGGAAGGCTCCCTAAACCAATTTATTCGCGATATCGAACAAAATGGCACCCGAGCTCCTATATATAGGGAGTTTTATTCCTACTTTACTGACGAAGAATTTCGTCGTCGATTAGGCCTATAAGACTCACAATTGGGTTGTACCTCTCTCGATTGATAATTATAATTGATAGAAAAGAAAGACATTCGGGAGCTGGGAGGTCCTATCGTGAGGAGACTTTCTTTCACGGTAGGCGAAGGCAAAGTGTGATCAGGGTTACCTTCAACTGAATGGAATTGTTACTTTCCAAAAATGCTTGCTGAAAATCAAAGAAAGAAGGTCCATTTTCCCACGTAGTTCGTTGGTCAAGCCAACGATTCTCTTCTCAAAGTAATAGAGAGATCTTTTTCTAGTTAGACTTCTATCAATGCAATGAAAGAACCATCCCTTCCTATTTCTTTGTCCTGTCAGATAGAAAGAAAATTAAACCCCAAAGATCCCTTCTTTACCACTTTAGGGGGTGGGGGTGGAGTGCGGTGGAGCGATTAGTACATGCTGACGTCCGAAAGTGCTTCGCTTTCTATGGAGATAAGAACAAGTAGATCATAAGCTAGTATTGGATTTACAGGCAGAACAGATCGATGATCCTATCTTCTTGGATCCAATTCAAAAATGCCTAATGAACCCTGGTGAATCAGCTGACGGAATAACCTTTCCAAACAAAACAACGGGATTGGTCTCCCCCCTTTCTAAACCTCTATAAAATAGCCCTTTCCCCTTTTCATAATATAATAATAAGGTCAGCTCCAGAACCGGCGGAATTGCCCAATCCTATCTTTCCTTGAAGTAAGCCCCGAGCGGGAGCAACTTCTACAGCAAATGCAAATTCAGACTAAACTCGATCTCTTGGCTGGGGGGTTTAGGAGGTATTTTTGAGCGCATGTTGATCATTTCGAAAAAGCAGGTTTCGTCTCATTTTCCGGAAAGCCAGTCTAGGAAAAGAGAACTCTTCAAATCCAGTCAGGGAATTCCAGCATTCCCGACGGAAAGAGGTCTTGGAGTGATCCGACCCGAACAGTGAACTCAATAGATCAGTAAGTGAGTTCAGGGAAGACATGCTAACAGTAACACCTTCCCATGCCATTCAATGCAGTTGAGAAAGCAGAGTTCATAGGCTCACTTCCCGCCGGATCGATGGCAGAGAATAGTTACTTCACCATTAGATTAGAGAAGCAGTTGCCTTCACTCAGAGGTAATGCTAGTGAGACTGTCCTGGAACGAGATTGGATAGCATTCACTGTCCGGAAAAGGCTGGCTAGCCACTTCCCTTATTCAGAGTGGGACCCCTATGTCGAGTGGTTGACTTTTTCGCCTTCATCTCGTCTTCAGCTACCACGCTTGGACTTTGCTTTGTCGGAAATTCCTTCTTTGATTGCTGAGCTCATCCATGAGATGCAGCGGACAATAGAATAGAAGAAGACATGGCAAAAGAAAGGGCTTACCCTACGACTTAGACTGGGAATGAATGCCTTAAAGCACCTAGTCCGACATCGACAACTCCAACTGAAACTACCCCGGAAGAAGACACCTACGGCATGGACTTTATAAACCGTTAACTTCGTTCACAATTTCCCCAATAAGTTAGACTTTCCAGAATTAGCATCTCGCCCTCTCTAATTGAAGAATTGGCTGTAAGTTCAGTCTTCAGTTCTCTCTTTTAATGGTGTAGATAGCCTGGTACATATATAAATCTTTCATAAAACCTTTATTCCATCGTGTGGTTGTCTGAGCCAAGGGGATCAGGTTTCGGTGGAAAGGAATCTTCTCATCTAGAGACCAGGGCGAAATATCATGGACCTAAATAGTTGGACGAATGCTGACTCGCTGTCTAGCTCACAGAGAGAGCTTTCTCTTCTTGTTGCTTCTGGGTTCTTGAGAATGGTCTAAGGTTGGTTCTAAGGCTGGTTTGGAACCCTTCCCTTGAACAGGAGCTTCAGTTTAAGTAGCCGCTGGTGTCGAAGCTGAAACTGCAGGATCTGTTGTAGACGCAGGAGCTTGTCTCGTCCGCTACTATCTCTCTGATGATAGATGTTGGTTACAATTTGCTTTTTTACATTATATAGGCTCGCTCCAGTTCGCTATTCTTGTGATTTCGAATGCTAGCTGGTGGGCTTTAAAAGGTATGGGACGATCAGGATGGCTTGGTCCAGCTCCCTTTAATCTTTAGATCAATCATATGCCCTCCTCAACCTTTTCTATTAAGGCGATGTCTGACCCGGTCCTGTTCATGTTAGAGTGCTCTTATCCTATCAAGCTTGGTTTGAATGGCTTCCGTGGATCGCTCTTTCTATCGTTAGCAATGGAATGCCCTTATTAATATTATATTAATATAATATTAATTAAAGTAGTCAACTGCTTGGTCGAAGGGGTACGAGCTCAAGGTGAAGTACCAAATACAAAAAGAAGGGCTTTAGCACTTTCTGACTTCTTTGGATGACTCAAAAATATAGGAATGGTGGTATTGTGTCGTCTGGACTCCTTCCCCCTTTTCTAAAGTGGGGCTCTTCTTCCGTTTAGCGATTCCAAAACAGAAGCGTATTTTTTCATACCTGACTCATAGAATATGGCGGGGAAGCCGGCCCCAAAAGCAAAAGAAGAGAGCTCAAGCTACGGGTTCAAGCTAACGGGAAGTCGGTGGGAAAGAACTTCTCTTTCATTTCAATAAGAAGAGGGTCATAAGTCTACTAAAGCAGGTGCCTGAACTGGAGCTGAAGCGTAAGCCACTTAAGAGGTCGAGGACGAGATCTACTTCGATTGTTGAGTCGGGCAGACAAGCGGGTGAAGATGTATATAAAAAGGAAAGGAGTCGAAACCAGATGGCACGACGCCTACTTCAAAGTCTTAAGAAGATCAGAACCTCTCCTATTCAAACATTTCATGTATTGACTGATCAACCTAAGCAAGCTTCCCTTCGGTTCCCTTCGTTCGCTTGGCGTCACCTTCCCGGCTTGGCTCTGATTGAGGGATTCTTCTTGCCCGAGGGGATAGATCTTTTGGACGCTGCGGGAACCACTTAAAGGGTTTCCACTTCCTACTCTTGAGTTTCTATCTCGATTTCAGGCTTTCGGCTTCGTTCTTCTCCTGTTGAAGATTCTTACCCTGACCATGAATTGAATCTTGAGAAAATAGCCAAGGATGGAAGGCGATGATGAAAAGCAGCTCGCACTCGGTAATAAGACTTGAACATGGATTCTTTCCCATCGACTGGACCTTTCACAGGGACCAGGAACAAGGACCCGGACGAATAGGGAACGGGAACTACTCTTTTCGTTTTGGGATTGGAGTAGGTAAGGGCAGCGGGACCAGCAACATGAACAATCGGACCAAGCTATTAAGCCAACTAACAAAGACACAAGCTACAGGCAGGATCCTTTGTTAGCTCTACGATTAGGGAGTACGTCACCTTCCCTTCCCTTGAGGAGCCTCGTCGTATGTTGAGTTTGTTGATCTTAGCGAAATGGATCAGGGTCTCTTACTCTGTTCTGTATAAGTAAGTGTACGTTGCCATTAGTTCACTGCTTGTCACCTCAGAGTAGATATGAACATTGTCTCATACACTAGACCCTATGCCTTTCCACTGCTGCTGCCCCAAAATAATAAAACTTGTAACTTAACAAGTATCGTTCTCTATTGGAGTAGGGCAGGACTAATGCCTTTAGAGAGGGGAAGATAACTCTCGAGGAATAGATAGCTAAGGAGGAAGTGATTCAGAGATGTCAGGCTGGGCGTTCCCGACATCATACGCTCTACCCGAGCCTTCTCGCTGTGGAAGAAGAGAAGAAAGTTTCTGTGCGTATTGATTGATTCATTACCGAGTGATAAACGGAAAATGGGCAAGTCCTACTAGTACAACAGTCTACGGAACTAAAAGAACTACCCTTTCCATCACTAAAGAATCCGTAATTGACAGCAAGAACTAAGAATCAAGAAAAGTGTACCAATTAGCTTGGCAATGTGCGCTCCTGTGGGAGTCGAACCCACCGCATAAGTGCGTTCCGAGAGATGAACTAAGGAGCGGTAACCCCCATCTTATCTTCAGTGGGCATGTTCGGGGAAGAGCCCGTTTGACGCGAGTGCCATAAGATAAGAGTCAGGTTTGGGAGAATGCGTCGTTTCGGTCTCTAGCTCGTAAACGCGCTCCTATGAAAACAGTATCTGTATCGGCTACAATGAATGGCCGACTTTGACTTGAACTCTTTACCACTTTACCATTGGATCTTTTCTTTTCTTGATCAATCAGAATACGAATAAGATAAGAAAGGACATCATCAAGGCAAACAATGCGATTGCTTCGGTTAAAGCGAATCCTAAGATAGCATAACCAAACAATTGTTTAGCCAATGATGGGTTCCTGGCCACGGAATGAATTAAGGAACTAAAAACGTTTCCAATACCGATAGCCGCTCCCGCCAATGCAATAGTCGCCATTCCCGCACCGATAAGTTTTGCGCCTTCCAACATGAGAGAAATAGGAGTGAAAAGTAAACTAAAAGGATGCTTCCTTTAAGAATTGATCTAATTCTGTCTTTGTTTGGTTAGTTAATCCACCTTTGTCTTTAAGTGATTGTAGTAATTCTGGTTTGATAGAATTCAGAATGTCTCTCTCATATTGAGCAATTCTGTCTAGTGGCATTCGATCACAGAATCCATTGACAGCTGCATAAATGACTAGAATTTGTTTTTCAATTGGAAGTGGTGCATATTGTGGTTGTTTCAGTACTTCTGTAAGCCTTGCACCTCTATTAAGTAATGCCTGAGTGGCAGCATCAAGGTCTGAGCCAAATTGAGCAAAGGCGGCAACTTCTCGATATTGTGCCAATTCAAGTTTTAAACTCCCGCAAACTTGTTTCATAGCTTTCAACTGAGCGGCAGACCCGACGCGACTGACAGATAAGCCGACGTTAATAGCAGGTCTAATTCCTCGATAAAAGAGCTCTGTTTCCAAACAGATTTGTCCATCAGTAATGGAGATTACATTTGTCGGAATATAGGCCGATACGTCTCCCGCTTGTGTTTCAATGACGGGTAAGGCGGTCAAGCTACCTGCACCTGTCTGGTCCGATCGTTTAGCCGCTCTTTCTAATAGACGTGAATGTAAATAGAAAACATCGCCTGGGAAAGCCTCACGGCCTGGTGGTCGGCGTAACAATAATGACATTTGTCGATATGCCACCGCCTGTTTACTAAGATCATCATATATGATTAATGCGTGCATTCCATTATCTCGGAAATATTCCCCCATGGCACAGCCAGAATATGGGGCCAGAAATTGCAGAGGAGCAGGATCCGAAGCGGTGGCTGCTACAAGAATGGAATATTCCAAAGCATTCGCTTCGGAAAGAATTTGAACTAATTGTGCGACAGTTGAGCGTTTTTGTCCAATCGCTACATAGACACAATACAATGTCTCACTCTCAGAGGTGGCCCTTTCGTTCATTTCCTTTTGGTTTAATATCGTATCGATAGCAATTGCAGTTTTTCCAGTTTGTCGGTCCCCGATTATAAGTTCTCGTTGACCACGACCTATAGGAACCAGGCTATCTACCGCTTTTAAGCCTGTTTGCATAGGCTCGTGCACAGATTTACGTTCAATAATACCCGGGGCTTTCACTTCGACACGTCTTCGCTCGTGATCGTTTAGAGCTCCTTTTCCATCAATAGGTAGTCCCAAGGCGTCGACCACACGACCTAGCATAGCCTTTCCCGCAGGAACATCGACAATAGATCCAGTGCGCTTGACAAGATCTCCTTCTTTAATTTCTGTATCACTACCAAATACAACAATCCCTACATTTTCATTCTCAAGATTCAAGGCTATTCCTTTCACACCGCTGGCAAATTCAACCATTTCCCCAGCTTGAATCTCGTTCAATCCATAAACACGTGCAATACCATCACCAACTGATAGCACTCGGCCGATCTCATCCACTTGAATCTGAGTGTCAAAGTCGGTAATTCGATCCTCTAGTAGAGTCGTTAGTTCTGCAGCTCTTGGAGAGAATTCCATAAGTCGATTTTGTTGATTCTTTATTCTAAGGGAGACCACTATAGTAATGCCAATAAAAAGAATTGATCGAATTATGTCTTTGTTTCAATGTCAATTCGAACCCCCGGTATTCCTATCAATACTTCGGTTTTACAGACCGACTCTTGAAAGCAAAAATTCTTCTATCTAAGTGATCTAAGTGATTTCATTACATAGTTTGTAAACCATCGTTAACACTCAACCTTTCGCTCCATCCGAACAAAGGGCTATTTCGATCATGACATCATCACCGACTATCAGCGACATGCCAACGATCCTAGTCGGCTACTAAGAGAGATTGGGTTGCAGCTCTAAATTCTCTGACATTTGAATATATACTTGAAAGCCCAGTGGCTCAGACTAGGTGAGGCTATTTTTCAGTGTCAAGCGAAGCATATAATTATTCCTTTAATCGGTTTCCGGGGAATGACCGCTTCCATCCCGAGTTATGAGACGGGAAGATCTGAGTCCTTGGTTTTTCGACTATACCATCACCGACAGCAGGGTCAGAAAGTACATCTTTGGGATTTCTGCTGAACTTCTTGCTCGCTTCCTGAGCCTGTTCCCTCCTCTGTTCATCGGCCTGTATGCCTTCTGGCTTTCCTTCTCTTCGGCAAGGATCTTCCCCACTAGACTAGAACATGCCCTTCAACCATAGATAACAAAACAATATAAAAAGATGTAGGGGAAGGACAGCTCACAGACAGGAGCGAAGGTAGGGAGATCTGTACTCTACTTGAAGAAAGCGATATTCGCTATTGATAGTAGCGACTCCATACTAGCTTTGCTTTTGAAGAGGGCTCATATTAGATAAAAGAGGTTAGAAAGCTATTCCTACAACGAAAGGACTCCTTTCTTTCAGCTAAAAGATGGCTGATATCTTGTCATAGTCAGTTCGAGAACCATACCTTAGTACTCGGGAGCTTAGAGACTTTACTTTATATTATATTAGCATTTTGGTACCTCAATCTCAAGGGGTCAGTCTCGATACCTCTTTAGTTGACGAACGAATATTCTCGATTTTGGCTTGACTTGGTACTTGGTAGGCGCTGCCTACTCACTCGGGCTTTGCCTTTGCCCTTGTTGTCAACATTTGCTTTGGATGTTGATGCTTCATGATCGTTCTTCCCACTGAACTTTCTTTGAAGTCCATTAAAAAATCTGCTGCCCTGATAGCTGAAACGAGGTCATTCACTTTCTCCCTCCTAAGTTCGTTCTGAGCCCACAACTGCAATCCAGCCATAAAGTTGTAAAGCTTATCTTCCTCACTTATACCATTTCGAGCATCAGAGATTGGAAGCTCTTGTTTCATCTCTGGCCAATCGGTGATAGGTTGGCGTGAAGAATCCTCAACTCTGGTTCTCCACCATAGTTTTATATCACCCACAAGATACATGGAAGTAATGCTAACTTTATCCGCTTCTGGTATATGCGCCACTCTGAAATACTGTTAGACATCGAACACGAAGTTCTCTACTTCATGTTCACCAATAAATGCACCATTGAATGAAGGCCTTAGGCTCAGGGTTCCAAACCTCTGGTCTCCCCCTGCGCTCTCAAACCTGTCGAGAGAATTTTGAATAACTCATTCAAAAAAATAGTAAGTTTTTTTCGGAGAAGAAAGAAAGGATCGTAGGGTTGGTTGGCCAGTGTAGGCTTGCTCCGCCCTATTACTCCTGCCCCACAAGCCGTCGCTCGAACGAATCAAAGAATTTCTCAGTTCGCCGGGAAGCAGAATTACATATAGTCAGCGAAGGGAGACATATTTGAAACCTACCATTTGGGCTTAGTTCCCGAGTCTAGTTCTCAGGGAGAAAAGAGAGGCATTCCTTTCAAGTTTTGGTGCCGCTAGCATCACATCAATAGAGTAACGGGAATATGAGCCAGGGCACCCACTAGGCATCTCGCTCGGAAAGAATTCCCTAACTCTATTTGTCTCTGGGAGGAACAGAGAAAAACCTGACTTCAACCTCCCGCCCACCTATGCCACAAAAGAATAAGTGGGAGTTTATTTTGATGAGACTAAATGTAAATGGTCGAAGCCTGAAATGCTAATGATTGATCAAGTCGATAATGGCCTAAAGCCAGTTAGACCACGAATGAGTCTGCTTCCCCTCATTGATTGGGCCTCTTGATCTCGCTATCATTGAATCAGTCATTCATGCGATGATGTAATTGAATTAGCGATTGCTGCTACTCGGTCTTGATCTGCTACGGAAAAAACTGTACATTGGACTGGTAATTCAAAACCTTATGCTAGCTCTGCTTCTGCTTCCACTTCCTTCCCCTCTTCCGCAACCTCTGCCTTCGCTCGGGTAATGCATTTCCCCGGACGGACTGCTGGACTGGGACCAGATGCTTCTACGTTGGCTGAGCTTGGTTCACCTTTACTCACCTGTAGTAACTGTTTACGCGGTCTATGATAAAACTACGGTGAGTGACCATCCTGTGCAAGCTTTTGATGGGCAAACAATGAGAAACCATTAAGCTCCCCGGTTTGGTGGGAATAAAAGGCAATGCCCCCCCTAGTAATTTCTTTCTCAATGGTAGGGAACCTTAGCCTTTATTAGCTATCGTTCTTATACTTTCTTCCTTATAATCTAAGCAAGTAAACTACCTTCCCTCAATCAATCTTATCTTTTACGGCTCCATGTATTTCTTGACAGAAGTGGTTTATTAACAACTGATTCTATTGCTTTTCTTTTCCGGGATGGGGATGGGTTTGTCCTCTCGATGGATAGAGGAGAGTAAGTGTTTGTGTTTGTTAGCTCTGTTGGTTCGTTTGTAGATAGCTCCTTCGCGGTTGATTAGCCCATCTGATCTGATCTTAGCTGATTAGCTTATTTCCTTTCCTCAATATCAGTTGTTAATCAATCCAGCCTATTGATTCATTCCTTGAATCATTCCTTCTTGATTCCTTCCATAGGTTAGCTCTTCTCTCCGATGACTGGGTTGAGTCTAGCCCCGCCTGGATGATTTGCTCGGCCTGGTACGTAGGGGGAACAAGCCTTAGTAGGTTGAGTCTTGCTTTCTTTCCCAGCCGGGTAATTTAGGCTTCTTAGCCGGGTGAGGCCCGGGTGATTAGCTTAGCCTTTGTTGAGTCTAGCCCGGTTAGCTTAGTTAGGTTCGGCTAGTCCTTCCTTTCCTCAATCAATGTCAATCAATCTTTCTCTCTATCTTTATATCCTTCCTAGGCCTTTAGCCCACTGAGTGGTTAGTACTAGGTCCTTAGCTTTGTTCTCTGGCAATCTACCCTTCGTTCTTTGGTTGATTAATCCTTTTAGTGGGGAAACGAAGGGAAATCTCTCTCAGTGGTTCGGGGAGTTGAGGCGAGTGGATGAAGTAGTCAACTAGAAGCGGGTCGATCCTTGTTTGGATTGGAAGGTTCCGGTTCAGCCGATTCCTCCTGCTTTTTTTTCTTTTGGGGAATTACCCCTCGGTTTGGCGCTTTTACACCGGTCCACCCCGCATAGATCTATCTCAGCTATTCCCATTTGAATAAAATACCGATTCTTTTCTTTGAGCTATCCCTATTTCTGATTGAACGGGAATCCTCATTCGTCAGTCCAGCCTCACCTATTCCCGAAAGAAGGGTGTAGCGGTGTAATGACTTGATAGCCTCAATCCCCGGTATGAATCTTGATTTGAGTGCTATTAGCTGTGCAAAGTGCTAAAAGCTGTTGGTTCTCGGACGGATAGGAAAGAACAGGAAAGAAAGTCACTCATAAGTTATAGATTGCACGAGATAACGAAAACGGGATTGAAAGCAGGAAGTCATTGACAAGACTGACCGCTGGGACAGATCGTATTTGAAAGAAAGTTAGCAACCGTTGACTTGCAGGACCGAGACCGTGCTACTGGACTGGCTGACTGGGTTGGCTACTCTCTGCGCTCCCAGCTGCTATGGGAAGAAAGCAAGGACTGATTCTACTGCTAGAATTCCTTATATGGGTGTTTACTCGCTTATATTGACGACAAAGGAGAATCTAAATCCGGGAGTGAGGTTCGCGGCATGGGTGTCCACCCCCCCAGTGACATGCCCGCCGCCATACCTATATTCGCTTGAGAGGTACCAAGGCAGAATGGAGCTTTGGGACTTAAACCGAGCTGCACGTGCACTCTCCGCAAGCTACTGGAGTGAGGAGCTGGAGCATGGGACTGAGACGAAAGCAAGGCTCCTAGAAGGATAGCTGGATTCTCTAACAAGGGCCGGCAAAACCTGCCTCCGTGCTTACTGGTATCGTACTGGAATTTCTCAACGGAATGACGCCTGGGAAAGGGGAGAAGTGCACCTATGGATCGGCAAGGCAAATTCGAGAGTACCATTCTCGCCTCTGAAATCTGAAAGGGGCTTCCTATATCCGAGACAGCAAAGCAATCCATAGGATCTAATCTCGCAAAAATCATAAGAGAAGCAAGGAAGCAGCGACGGGGATTGATCTACCAAGACTTGCTTATATAGAACTCGAACTGCCCGCAGGTACAAATAGCCGGGGCTCCCTTAGAGATAGATCCGTCCTGCTATGGGGAAGCGAAGGGTCGACACTCCCTTGGCTGGCCGCAACCGGAGCTCGCGCATCAAACGGGTACACGTCCTCGGGGGCTGCAGGCAATGCAAACAGCCCTCCTCCCTCAAAAGGGAAGGGGCACTCCTCAGAAACACGGGTACCTCATGCCTATACTGAGTCAAGCTTTGCGGAGGTCTTCGGAAATCGCAGGTACAAGGGGAGGGGCGAAGAAGGTGTTCCTCATGACACGCACGACAAGTTTCACTTCCGTCCTTCTTCGGGAAGCTACTCCTTCGGAAACAAACCAGGATCCTCCTTCTTCTAAAATGGGGCAACTTCAAAATGAAATTCAAGAGCGTCGTAGAGCGCTCAACCTCTTTTTGAGAAATGTTAGAGCAAGAGATCCTGCAGAGGCAGAAGAACGCATTGGCGCTGCCAGAGAGAACATAAGGGATTTGGAGAGGAGGCTGCAAGTGCTGCGGGAGGAGCAGCAAGCACTCATTGTGCGGGCTGTCACCTTCGGTGACCGGGAAAACCACTAGAAGAAATGAAAAAAAGTAGTTACTTTATCTTCTGTCTACTTGTTAAGGCCTATCCTTTGACTTCTTTATGTTAATTAAATAATTAATGTAGTTAGCATAATGCTTTTAAAGCTCTAGTAAAGGCATATGTGGTAGTTTATGTAATGTAGTGCTTTATGTAGTAGTAATGAATAAATCTTTTGAATAAATGTTTTTTCTCTACAGGCCTCTTTGAATCTTTTCAATCCATATTTCTTTTTGGAATGCTCAAAATTCTACTTGAGCATCTAAATCTGGGTCACTACCAGCAAAAACATCTCTGAACAAGATTATAGCACCATGCCAAATGTGTCCGAATAAGAAAAGCAAATGAAGTATGCCCAAAAGTAAACCAACCCCTTAGACTGCTACGAAAAACACCATCGGATTTCAAAGTAGCACGATCTAATTCGCAAATGTCACCCAATTGAGCACGTATAGCATCTTTTTTCACAGTAGCAGGATCGCTATAACTCACTCCATTGAGTTCGCCGCCGTAGAACTCAACAGTTACACCTACTTGTTCAACACTATACTTCGATTCTGCCCTTCTAAAAGGATCCGAAGGAGCTCGACTGCCAAGGAAAGGAACATCGGCTCTAACCAATGATTGCCAGTTCCTAAGCTCCGGCCTAAAGACAACTGCCTTCTCAACCCACTCGTACGGCTCGTTCACAACTCTCAGGTCCCAATTGACACCCGATTTCTGATAGAATTAGAATTGCTGGTCTGCTCCGCCGGCATTTATGGAACTGTTGCCACCAAGAATGTGTCCTCTGGCGTTGGGGACCCCATCCTTGGCTTGGGCATGGGAGTCAAATGTATCAACCTCAGTGAGTGTGGCCAAGAATCTTTCTTGGTTCATCAAATTGGGGTTGCCATAGGGAACGCCACCTCGTTCAAGCACAAGAACTCGATAGGACTGTGACAAGGTGGCGGCCAACGGACAACCGGCAGTGCCACCTCCTACAATCTTAGGCTAAGGCACCTCTCATCACAGCACGTCGAAAGCATGCCATCCAATTCATTATTGAAAGCCTTAGAGCAGTAGCACGCGCAGGGATAGTCTTCCTTCTGATCCCAAGGAATGCGCGTCTGAGGTTGCATGCCCGTCTGGCGGTCTATCTGTTATAAACTTATTAAAAAGTCATTGATAGACATATTCAAGTCCCTGGGTCAGGAAGGTTCGCAACTCGTATTACCTCTTTCTACCCGGCCAAAAGCTTGATAGGCTCAGCACGGTACTACGGTTCTTCAGGCCCGACTCGGCATGGTTCACCACGTTCCTCTGCTCTTTTGCCTTGTGTTAGTTCAACCCCGGCTCCTATGGTCTATGACTCCTTAAGACCCGACCGGAAGGTTCGTTCGAGAGGCACGGTACGGTCCGCTTGGGGCCCTTCCGCAATAAGTAGCAGATATAAGAAAGCGAGAGAAGGGTTCACGGGCAGGTATACAAGAAAGATCGACCTTTCTTTCGCCGGAAACTATACGCTAGAAGAATCCTATTTGCAGTGCTGTACTGTCCTGAACGCCCTCAGCTTCAGTCTAAACTCACTCTCTTAGACGCATTCCCACTACTTTCTTCAACTCCTTCAGTCCGAAAAAGTCTATTTGTATCCTTTTGGAAACCTCATTCATACCTTAAACTGAGTGCTATCACGTAAATATAGCGTCTTCTCCTCTCTTCCCACCTCTAAGTCTTCTCAAGCATTCAACTCGTTCCTTTCTTCTGAAAAGTTTGCCGATTGGGATATTCAAACTTAAAAACTCTCTCTACTCAAGCAAGCCATAGCACCACAGTCAACGGGATAAGCTTCAGCAATACAGATTTTCTTTCTTACGGGGGAGGAAGCAAAGCTAGTCTCGTCCCCCCATACCAGTACCAGCTAGCAGTCTCGTTTATAGATCTCCTTCTTTACTTAGTAGGATTCCCGGGTGTCTATACGATGATGAAGGCAGGATGCCGAGAAACGTGTCTCTATCTACGAAGAGCAGGCATGTGTGGGACTGTAGGACAAGGCTCTGCAAGACCTTTCATTTACATTTAATATGCCTTCTGTATAACCGCAAGAACGCCTTCTTCTATAAGAAGCTGTTACAGAATCAGCAGCTATTGAACCCCCATGGAGGAAGGCACTAACTCATTTTAGGTAGTGGTTCGGCAGCTCTTATTAGTAGTGGTCAGTGGGAAGAAGACTAGCTCTGGCTTTCAAGCGTGAACCAGGTCTGGGAATCAGCAAGAGGTCTTGGATTCGGCATTAGCGGTTCCTTGTCTGAATGTCCCAATGCCGCGCACTCCACTCAGCTGGCTGAGCTGCTTCTCATTCTGCTGTGCCTGCCTGGTGCCCAGCAAAGCGTATTCCCAATCTGATTGATCCAGGAGGTGAAAAGCCTAAACAAAAACCACCTTTGATAAGAGAATGGGAAAGAGGAAGAGTTTCAAAAAAAAGGAGACTACCCCATGCAAGAAGGGTTTGGGGGAAGGCGAGGAATGGGCTGTTTTCTCATCTATAGAATCTGCTGTGGTTGAGCTAGTGGGATTACAGTATGAATTTGAATCAGCTGTTGGCACATCCGCTGTTACTCTTACTGCCCTCCTAGGAGCTCTTGGTCTTACCGGTACTAGTCTTGTCTGTGAGAGTAGGATCTGTTTTAGCCGTAACTGCAGTTGTCTTTCTGTTTGAAATTTCATAACTAACCACAGTTGGAGGGTGCTATTGACTCAGCTGTGGATGGGATTCATACTAAGGCAAGCTCTTGAAATGAAACCCAAACAATGGGGCAGGGATAAGAGGTAAGACACTCATCCATTTCATACCCAGATAAAGTAGGTAACCCGGAATCTTCTTGAAAATGGTAAGATCTAGGATAGGCGGCCAACCGCCTGGAGAGAGCGATGTGCATGGACCAGGTGAGTGTGAGTAGGGATGCAGCTCCGTGGACCGCTCGTCGGGCCTGATAGGTGGTGGTATCACACCCTTCTAATCTAAAAGGAACCGTACGTGACACTCTCGCGTCATACGGCTCCGTACCGGAATCAGGACCTCCCCGATAGGGAAGAGAAAGAAATTACCTCTTCCATATAAGTGATTTCATTGCCAGTAACTGGGACTCCGCGTATTCCATTTGAAAAAGAATCAGAAATGGATAGAAATCAGTCAATCGCTCACTCTTTTTTGTTGAAATTATCAACAAAAAGGCGCAAAAAGTGGCAGCTAGCATGGGGCGAAAGTAGTCAAAATCGATGATTTCCCTTAGTAAAACGATTTTTGATAACTTTCAAACGGAGAGTCCAAACCGTAATGACTTAAATTAGGAACTTTTTCAAGCGTCTTGAAAACGCGAGAAATATGTGACGTTTTCCCGTCGTTTTTGTCATCAATTGGTGATAAATTGCCCATTTCGATGATTAGATATTTGGAGATAGAATCTACGTCTATATTCATATTGCCAAGGGTTCGAAGCCCTCTAAAGCAAAAAGATATATTCTTTATCTGTAACAGGTAATTTATTGCTTGACCGCATCAGATGAGTGTGAAATTGCTCGATCGTATAGGTCGAGTTACCTAGTTCTCGACCGAAGGGAGAGGGCATAGACCTTCTTCTTTGTATTTTATGTCTGATTGACTTCTTGAGGGGGAGACTTACTATCAAAGTCGATAGGGCTGAGAACCCGAGCCTATTCGTCGTAAGCCCTTTTCAGGCTCCCATCCGATTCTCGAACTCAGACATAGGATTCTATGTTATTGGCTTATTCTAGTGCCCAAGAACTACGAGCGCATTCTCTGACTTTCCTTCTCGAAGTAAGAAGGCTTTGTTCTCGAATAAGGTGTTTTCCCGAAAACCTGAGACTATTCCTAGCCTGTATTAAGGACTCTTAAGTCTTAGTAGTCTTAGTAGTAAGAGTGATTTAGACGATTTTGTCCATTTTGCATAGCCGTTAAGGTCTGTCCGGGAAGGACTTAGCGAATGAAATGGAAAGTTAGAGTAGAGGGATAAGCTGTTCTTGTTTGAGTTAAAGGAGATATTCTGATCTATATAATAGGCATTGATGCCCATTAATTTCTGCCTTGGCATTTCTTCGAACAAGTTGTGTGCACCAGAAATTTACCAAGAGAGCTCGTCGGAACGAGATGGGTGGTGGATGCAATTTTTATGGAAACCTTCACCTTCAGTCCCTCCTAAACAAAACATAAGTGTTTCGCTTGGTTGTAGGTTCGCGGTGCAGTGCCCACACGTAGTTTCCTGGCCTCGTGGGGGTTTGGTGCCTAGTGTTTCAGTGGTGGGGAATACGACCTGCTATACCCAATGAGTTGCATGGTTTGTTTTCCTCTTGGTCTTCATGTTGCCCGATCAGGTCTGTCAAGAAGGAATGGAATAGGATTCTATTCCTTACTATATGGTGTGTGTGGATTGCTCGGAACTCTCTGGTGAAGTGTTCAGTCCCCGGCTTCAGTACTTTATAAGATAGAGAATGCCTCATTTTGACTCTCGGTTGCCTGTGGAGGAGGCAGGTTTAGTTTGTCCTCATGGGCTTCCAATCCTATCGTTATTCTTAGTCCGGTGTAGCTGTTGGGAGCTATTGGGTTGTTGGGGTTACCCTTTTGGTGGGTGACATTGTAAGAACTTGGTCTCTTGAATTTCCTTTGCTTCCTTGTATGATTTCCCATAGAAACCTTCATGTTCAATAAAATGGATTATTATTGCTGATAAAAAAAGTAGTCGAAATTGAAAATGTTGCATGGTGAACCTTGGCAAGAATGAAAGCTGGATCAAGCCTAGTGTCATCGAAAACTAAGGCATTGCGACCGAGCCAAACATGCCAAGCCACCAAGAATACCACCCGAGCCCAATCCTTCCGAGAAACCTCATAAGGGCAAAGACCACACCAGGATACAAATAAAGTACTAAGTCTTGCCAGAACTACTATCTTAACACCCCGCCAATTATATACAAGCATCAAAATCTGCCATGCCCATGCACAGGTAAGCAAAAGATCACGTGCCTCAGGCTCCGAACCACACAAAGGACATACCAAGGAAAGGAGCGAGAGTCCCCTAGTCATGAGAAAATGTCGAGTGGGAATAGCTCCATGAGCTACTAACCAGGCAAAGCATTTGTACTTGGGTGGAACCTAACGTTTCCATAAAACCTTGATCCACCAATTATCCCGAGACATACCAGCTCCAGAATATATCTCATAAGCTTTAGAGACCAAAAAGCCTTTCGGGTCTGGGATCCACTCAATGAAGTCCGGACTTCCCATACGGAGAACAACTCCACATAGGTTAGATCGTAATCTCTCCAATAATTTTTCCTCCCAAACATTTGTTATTGGACAGAGGAAGATGAATGAGTCCAGCTTCCGAGATAAAATCATTAAAAGCGTCTCTGTCAAGATGGATGGTGGAGTGATTACGTACCCCATCATCAGTTCTAACTGTATTGCAATCCCCAGCTAATAAAAGAGGAGACGGGGCATCATGGATCAAAGATGGTAAGAAGTCCCATAATTGTCGATGTTCAACATAGGAGGAAGAAGCATATAGATTGAGACCCGTGCAATGGACTCCAGACGGAGGGTGCCGAGGCATACCAATAAATTAGCATGGGTGGTAACTTGTTCCTTGCGAAAGAGTAACATCATTAATTGGGGATTTTACAAGTGGCATACTGTCAACTTTCCATAGATGAGGTGTATGTATGTGGATCTCGTACTAAACTATTCCTTTCTATTTGGACATCCAACTTGAGAAATGTCAGAAATGTCTTCAGCATAGAAAAACTAGATAGAAGGAAACATGATCACGCCTTGCTTCACTGTCTGCTAGCTATGGAGCTTCAGATTCTTGGCAGGCATGCTTTTGGGTTCATTGACAAAACAGTATTCACAACAATGTAGATATTTTGGTGCACAATAACCAATTCCATGCAGCATTCTCTCTTCTCTTTGTTTGGATAACTTCTAAATCCAAGTTTATAATTGCTGTTGTTTCTTAATCAGATTTCCTGCTAGCTTCATTTTTAGGTTCTGATTCTTACAGGGGCTTGTCTTATAAACAGCCTGTGTACTTGCTTTCTCAGTTAGTAATGAAGTCTACTTTTACCTATCAAAAGAATAAGAGGAAAAGAGTTTCAAGAGCATTGGATACTCACAACTTAACCACACAATAAAATAATTCAATACAATCAAGAGAAGTGATCTGGAGTTTCCTTCACAACTTACATTAGCTTCCTCAGAATGGAGATTGAATTGCGGCTCAATAACATTCACCATAAAATGGCAAGTCCCCTCTTCTTCAGGATCATCTCCACCTTTTACTGGTGATAAAGGAAAGCAACCACTACTCAGCTGAACTCATTAGTTATCAGCAAATGTTTCTTATATACAAGTTAGAACTAACATAAATAGCTACAACTAAGGTGCTTACACTACTGTGACAGACTGATGCAAAATGTGAAAGGCCTCAACATTTTGAAACTATGGTCTAGGTTTGACTTGGCAGTTATTGTTACTCTTACAGGGTATTTGTGTTTTAGAAGCTTAGGAGATGGTTTGGCCATTTCAGATCTTTGGCAAGGTTATTGAGTCCCAATTGAGTCAAATTATATTCCTAGCTTAAATAGAATAGTTTGCTTGCCTGTTTTCACTTTCCTGGTTCTAGTAGGTCTACCAGAAGACTAAGGCCTAGTTCTAATGAACACAAAGTTTGTGATATCCGGAAATTTAAGGAAATTCGTTTTGTGGCTTTGGTGATACAATCCAAACTTAAGTCTGAAGCTTAAGACCTTACTAGTGTGAATCTAGCAGGTAGGAGAGATTCCTACCTCCGATCAGCATGAGGCTACTGGTTACTTTTTCAGTTTTCTTTCATATTTCCTCTCTGCATCAGATTTGCAGATCTGATTCTCATTACCAAAAAAGCCCTATCCCTGGTTTTAAATTCTTACGAATTTACCCTTCTCACCCGGCATCAAAGAAAAGACCCTAAAATGCAATGATCTCAAATGAAAACCAGTATATAGTGAACAAATTTGCATTAAACTAATAATGGCCTTAAACTAATATTTGGAAAGTGGGGCCGAGACATACCAACGGTAGGAGATGATGAATTCTCCATATTGACTGACTGTGATGGAGTTGGTGAGGATTCTGAAGTCTCAATTTTAGCAGGGGAACCTGCACCAGGGTTGGAAGCAGGAGGATTGGAGTTGTTATCTTGAGGTTTTTCTTTTTCAGCTTCACCTCTTTGCTCCTTCTCAAGTAACTTCCTCTGAGCATACTGCCTAGAAGGAGAAGGCTTTGGAGCTGAAAGTGCTCTGGATATTTCCCCAACCCAAGACCAAACAGCATCTCGATTCTCAAATTTATTGAGTTCTTTGCTGTGCTGACTAGAATGATTTTTGCATTTCAACAGCTCTTTCAACTTTTTTATCCCAAAAAATGTTCTTGTCCTTAATATGAAGTACAACTGGGTTGTATTTATGAAATCCTTGGTGAGAAATGTCGATTTGAGTTGACTGAGAGTTCATTTCATTGAGAGCATCCGATAACGTATCTCAATAAACCTATACAAACTTGTGTGTTTCTGCATAGTCTAAATGTATGCACCGTGAGTCACTTTTATTAGGAAGAGATTGAATTGGTTTTACTTGTTATATTATGTGCGTGCTACTAGAAGTAAGAAAGATACCAGAGTTGGCACTTTGATTTTGAAATATACAAATTCTTTATTTTTATCATTGTTTGTTGAACATGGTTTTTGGTTCATTTTACTGTTGCTGTGTTCATGTCAAGAAGTTATATTGCTTGTCTTCTTGGAAATTTGCAGACATCCAAATCTACTATCGAGGTTAAGGAACTAAGTGTTGATATTTATAAAGTTGGTGGATCCAAGCCAGATTTATTTGTCAAACTAAGGATCTTACCTATCCTTGTTCACGTGGGTGAACCACGAGGTACTTGTGATCAATTATCCAACTTCAACAATGGAGAATTCATGTCTTCAGGTCAAGCATCAATTGCCATTATGGAAAGGTCCTCTAGTCTTTTTAGCTGTTCAGAACTAACTCTTTGTTGTGAATTTGGTCACAATAGGTAGCTCTTTCTTTCTTTCTACTGAAGTTTTCTCGTTTTAGTTACTCTGTTGACTTTACTAACCTTCAGACCTACTATAATTTGTTGAATAAATGAGATATTGATGGGCTTACTTGGTCAATATGCTGTCTTGCTGAGGATACCCTTTTATTTTAAATATATCATGCTTTAGTAACTACAAAAATGAAATGCTCATACTTCTTTGATTGTGACATGGGTTGTTAATCTACTAATGGTTTTCATATTTGCTTCTTACGGATGTAGGGAAGTGGATATACTTATCAAAAGTGTGGGCATTACCAGTGGAGAGGTTGCTGTGAAAATTAATGAGGATCTGGTTGCAAAGAAAAGGACTTAGATACTTCTAGCACAAATCAAAATGTAGGTCCTATTGATTCCATGGCTTCAAAAAAGTAACAAGAAAAACAAGCAGCACTTGCAGCACTCACAAAGTTCACATCTAAGTTACCAGAAAAGGTAAGGAAGTATGTGCATTATTATATGAGAGACTTTTTACCGCCCGTTTTTTAGATTGTTATTCAATAGCATTCCTTTTCAGTTTTCATAAAGTAGTTTCTGACATTTGTTTTGGAATGTTCCACATGACTCAATTCAACACGTTCCGAAGTCGTTGGGGATAAGAATCTTACTTGTTCGTTCCTAGGAACTCAGTAACGTGGCCAGTAAGTCAGCAGGCATTGAGTGGAGCTCCCAGACAGCGAGCAAAAAGCAGCGCGACAATGCAAGGTGGTAGGTGCCTCAATGTTGCTTCTTCCTTTCTAAGACAGTAAGTGAAAGCAGCGGAGGAAGATAAGTGCTTACTCTTCAGTAGCCCATATGAATCTGGTGACTATTGGTATCTTTAGTCTGAGTCGTCCGTCGGAATTAAGCGTTGGTCTTCTATATGACCGACATAAATGTTGTTGTTTTGGCAGATAAAATGGCACAAACAGAACGACGTTAGGGCTTGATATAAAAAATTCTCCACGCTATTCCCCCGCCGGGTAGGCACAAACCATCGGTAGGTTCACATGAACAATTGGTAGTTGAACCCGAGGGTTGACGCTTAAAATAAAATTATGACCATACAGAACGTTTATGGATTTGATTGGATTGCTTTCAACTGTACGCCAATTGCACATTCGCCTTCGCTTCTTGCTTTCGACGCTTCGAATAAACATGCTCTATTCAATCAAAGAATTCCACCCCTGGACGCTTTCCAATTCAATCTCACCTTCGCCGGTAGGCTTGGCACTCCTTGTTTGTGTATTTGTGTATTCGCTAACTTTCTTCCACGCTGGCTAACTAGAGTAACCACTATAAATAGAAAGTAAATTCTCTATCTTCCTTTAATAGGGAGAAGGTGGTCTTGCTTTTTCAACTTCCATTTGCTCTTTCTTTATGCGAATGAGATCCCAGTTTGTGAGCTGGACAGCGGGTTTTGATCAATAGTATAAGTAATCCGCCCAGAATAGGAGGGTTTCGAATCCTCGAGAAAGTTATTTATCTGAGATTCATTTTCGAACTAATAGAACTAATCAAATAGTAAGTAAATCCACACAAGTAAAGAATCCTCTCTCTGCTTCTCGACTTTACCGATCCTTCTTCCATTCCATATAAGGACCTTCATGTGGAACTATTGTTGTTTTCACATTCCCCTCGCACCTTAGCGCTGCCTCTGGTTTTTCGTCTTGTGCAGCCCAGCCCTTATTTATTTGTCTTTTGTTCTTTGGCCTTGACTTTCCCGTCCCCCCCCTCTTTCTTAGAATTCAACATCTCTGAGATGTTCTGCATTTTGTTCGCCCACTCTTCATTCAGAGTGGTTAGAACCAGGGGAGGCTCTTTCACCTTTAAGGTCATAGCAACAGCACCTGAACGCTTTCTGGACTCCTTCAGTTCCTTGACACCGGCATTTCGGCCTAACGTCAAGAGCTGCTCGGTTAGAAGATCTCCCTTACCCTCCGCTCTAACCGAACCACCCGCCGCCCGCCAAGCTCCAGAATCATCTTATTCCCTACCCGATCCAACAACAGCCCCTCCTGCACCATATCACCTCCGATCGCGTAATCTGATCCGTGTGCACCTCAAACGGCACATCGTAGTCCGGGCGTAGCGCTCAACACAGGTTCGTCCGTCATCGCCTGCTGTTGGTCTAGCCTTTTGACAACGACTCGACCCTCAGTGTTGGGAGGAGTCTTTCCCCTTAATGAACCGCCGGTAAGAGTTCACTAGTCCCAGAAACGACCTCACCTCTGCGACTCGTTTCGGAACCCCCCATTCTCGTCGAGGTCGGCTTGGACCTTCCCCTTGTCCATCTGGATCATTCCCTCGCAAATTCATCCAGTGCCCAATAAAGAACACCTTCGTCTGCCCTGCACTTCTCTCTCTTCACGTACAGTTCGTTCTCACGCAGCACGCTGAAACCCTCCAAGGTCTTCTTCCAACGTCCGTATAGTAACTACCTGGCAAAAAGTCAAAAACAGACGAAGAAAGAGACGCATCGGAATCAACAGCCGAAGATGTCGAATCTTAAGAAGATGACTTGACTTGACTAAAAGGCAGCAAGAGCAGACGCTCAGGCAACAAAACCAAGGGTGGTTGGGCATGAAGGGGTAGAAGTAGGAAATTCCAATCCAAAGGCTCGCTCGCTAGGCTTGGCCCCTATGCCTTTGATGTCGACGATGCTTTTGCCGAACACTGACTCCCTCCGCATTATGCGTACCCGGCCCTAGGAGAAATCTTTGTACGCCGGAGGCCTACGCCTTTGTTTCCGAAGGGCTATCTTACAAGTTGGGGGGTTTCAAATGGCATGCATGGGTCAATCCATTAGTTATCCGGGTGCAAAAGATTCTATTCTCTTACTTATCCGGTTCTGAAACCAATACTTTCTCCAATCCAACAGAACAGAGAAAAAAGGAAAGAAAGAGTTGCTGCTCGCATCGTTCTTCAATTGATCGATGGCATTTCCCAGGGGAGAGGATGGAGTGCTATATGCAAAAGGACAGGTGCCCCTATTGATGTTCCCAACAGTGGCGGACACTCTCTTTGCATTGCAGCTTTGAAACCTGGCGATGGCGATCAAGAAGGTCAGGCGATGCGGTAATGAGGTCGACTAGACAGGGGAGGCTCGCGTCTAAATAAGGCTCGACAGAGACCTATTCTTATTATTATTATTAGAAATTTGACTAGAATAAAATAAAGTGGGCTCAATCGGAGTAGTACTATTTTCCACTATCTGCTAGGCAATCGGAGTACTATTTGCTTTCCACTACTGTACTAACCCATAAGTGCAAACACCCATGAGGCTATGTTTCTAGGGCGGCCCCCTTTTCGATCCCTGTTCTCGCTAGAGGAGGAGCAGCAGGCCCTAAGCTGTGTGACGGGGAAGTTCAGTCATGAAAAAGAATATGCTTAGGCAGGCGCATAAACGTAGTAAGCAGACACTGAATCAAGAGACGCAGATAAAGAAAAGCAGTTGTTTTTGATTTATCCTATCTGCTCACTCAGGTCGTCGATAAGGCATCCAAACCAACGAGTTCGTGCACCAGCCGCCAATGTGTTTTGATGTTATTCCTCATGACTTTCCTTTTCTTTTACCCCCATGAGGAAGACTGGAGCTGGCACTTATCTTATCACATTTGCGGACATACCTTCTGGCATCTGCATCTGCCTGCATATATGGCCAAAAGTACCCTTGAGATATAGCTTTATGCGCCTTCCTCCCGAGTGATTCCCGCATTCCCCTTCGTGTATTTCTGCCATAACCAACTCGGCTTGGTCTGGGTGAAGGCACTTGAGGTGAGGTCCTCCGAAGGACATTCGATACAGTTCTCGTATGTACTTGCCTGCCTTCTGCCTTATCTTTGCTGCTTCTCTCCTATCGTCTGTCAGTTCCTTTAGCTTTAGGGCAACCCATTACTTTTTTATACAACCAGTTCTTGAATAACCTATTCCTACTAAGGAAGATTAGACTGGCATCCGCTTTAGCCCTGTTTCCCTCCCTAGCTAATTTCATACCAGCTTCTTCTTCTATTAGTATTATATGTCACTTCCTTGTCCTATTCTTTTAGAATGCAATGCGCTGGTAGGTTGCTTTATTTTCTCTTTTCTGCTTCCTGGTGCTCTCCTTGGCGAATAGAAGTGAAAGGCTCATAATCCAATCCTATGGACTAACTGGCCACGTGAAAGCTCAAAGCAGTCTAGCTAATCCAAGTAAAGCAGTGCCAGATACAGATGAAATAGTTGCTGATTCTCTTCCTTTAGATTAGATAAGTAAATTCCTTCTTCAATCGATTCCTATCTCCCCCGAGGGGCACTCCCTTTAAGCTTTAGATAATACAGTTCCAGCGTAAGTAAAGTACGGTAGCAAGTCAGGTCAGAGCCTTCTCTTCTGTTAGAGGAGCTGCTATTTCAGCTTCAGCTGTTGGAGTAAGAACCGCAGCTAGTGAATCAGCTCTTTCTCGCGACGCCCTTTAGGCGAGAGAAGTCCCCCGTGAAAACGTTTCCGGAAGTTATTCCATCCCTCCCTCAACTCCTCCGACTGAGGAATCAAGCACCTTCGAACCGCAAGGGCTAAGACTAGGGATATTCTTCGCATCGAGAAATAAATTCATTGATAAAGGATCTCACCTTACTCTAAGAAGTAAGCAAGTAAACCCTGCATTTGCTGTGCACAAGGTCCTTGCTTGCTCATTCATCTCCTCCCTTTCAACCTGCTCTGCCCAAGATACTCGAGAGACCACACGGGCAGCCTCCGTCTCCGACATTCATTTCGCCATCAAGCCATCAAATTCCTTCACACTTCCCTCTCCGAGTAACTCTGTCCCTCGCCTTTATAGTATAGTAAAGTCGAGTCATAAATTCCTCACCCTCTTCCTAACACTATCGTGCTATCAATCAAATCCTAACGAAAGAGTCACTGCCATCCCTCTTCGTTTCACTCGAGTCATAAATCCCTCAAGTAAGCTATCACTGAAGGCTTATCGCAAGCACTAGCTCTATCATGCAGAATAATCTCCCTATCACTCTTGATCTTCCCAACAATAACATCCACAGAGTGACTGATCCCTTGGAACATCCGAAGGTTCCTTTCTCTCCAAATAAAGTACATCATAGATGTCATGGTTAGGAACACCACTTTCCTCAACAATTTCTTATGCTTCCAAATATACAGGATCTTTCTGCTCCAAACCTGCCATCTCCTATGAATAGGTTTGACTCGGATCCACTCCAGCAACCGCTTGAATATTTGGGACGAGAATCTGCACTCAAAGAACAAATGGTTCCTACTTTCCTGCTCAACACCACATAAAGCACATCTCCTATCCGGAATAGAGATGTTCATCCTCGCCAGCCTATCCCTAGTCAACAGCCTATCATGACTCATTAGCCAAGAAACGCGTGCTTGGTTCAATCTCCCCCAAGTAACATCCTGAATATCCATTTTTGGTCTCCTCCCCATTCTCCATTTGTACCCAGCTTTGATACATACCCTGGGGGTCCTCCCGCCATTTCCCATTAGAAAATCCCTCCCTCCAAATCGATATGATATGTTGGATTCCTCTTCCTAGCGAAAGAGAAAGAAATCCCTACAAATGCGATCTCTGGATAATGCTTTTTGGAAGGATAAAGATCATCGCCCAATGAGTGTGCAAAGACATCAATACAGATTGAATTAGTTGCACTCTCCCTGCATAGGACAACAAGTTCCCAGACCAAGACTTAATCCGAGCAGTGACCTTATCTATGAGAAACTTGCAATCCAACCACTCCGTAATTGAAAGCAATCGAGAATGAAGAGGTGGTAACACACTCCATAACCCAAGCAATATAGAAATCTGGAAACCCGAATCCAACCATAATTTCCCGAATGAACTCCCATTCAACCGTATCATAGGCCTTCTTCAAGTCTAGCTTCATCATGCATTCTCCGTTCCCAAATGCCTGAGCAATTCTTCCTCCTGTATAACCGAAGAAGCTTAGCTTATAAACTTCCTCCTGTATAACCCAATAAGCTCTTGAGTTATCATCACATTGTGCATGAGCGCTCTTCCTTTCACAAAGGCCCCCTCAACCAACACCCCTAAAACCATGCTTAGCCGCTTGCAAAGAATCTTGGATATGCATTTATATAATACATTGCAGCAAGCTATGGGTCTAAATGAACTAGCATTCCTTGGGCAAGCATTTTTAGGAACCAACGCAATGAGGGTCGTGTTTACCTGCTTGAAAAGCCTCCCATTGCGGAAGAACTCATGAATAGCATTAGTTACATCCTCTCCAACAATCTCCCAGGCTGCTTGATAGAAAGCACTTCCAAACCCAAATTCATGAACTCAAACCCGTACTTTTCTGTTTATTCATATCTCTCATAGTCTCCCTAATCTCCTCATCTGATGGAGGTTGGGTCAACCTGGTGGTCAATGTTCCACTTAGTCCCATACCCAAAAACATCATGGTCAGCTGTAGGCAGATTGAGATCAAAAGGGGGGCTTCTGAATCCCATTTTTATAGATGCAATAGGTGGGCAAAGTACTCCACAAAGTGTTGTTTCACACGCTCTTCATTTACCACCAACTCACCATTGTCTGCTATAAAGGAAATGCTCCGGGATCTCCTTTGTCTTTGCTTCAAAGCTGCGTAGAAGTGTCTGGAGTTCTTATCCCCGTGCAAAAGCCAATGGATTTTGGTTCTCTGTCTCAGCATACATTCTTCCGCTTTCCATAACTGAATCAACTCACTTTTTTTTTAGCTTGTCTGACAACCCCCTGAAGATCTACACTCAAAGGATCCCTATGAAGCTGCTTCTGCAAGTTTTGTAGATCTCTCTCAGCTTGCTTCCTCCTATTGGCCTGGCCATATCTGCAAAGTGGTTTCGATGGAAGTCTCGAAATGTCCTCTTTAGCCTTTTCAGTTTCTCCACAACCCTCCCTCTCCCTTCGGTCGAGAACTAGCACTCACTTTGGTAAGGAAATCCTCATGGTCCGCCCACATATTCTGATATCGGAACATGGACTTCCCTTTCATAACATCTACAGAGAGACCAAGGATCAAAGAACAGTGATCAGCTATACCTTCTGGACAAACCTGCAAATTGGCCTTGTCAAACTTCATCATCCATTCTCCGTTCCCAAATGCCCGATCAATTCTGCTCCAAATTCTATTACCTTCACATTGATTATTGTGCCAAGTGAAGAAGCATCCTTGTCCAAAAATCTCCTGCATGTGCCTCATCTCAACCCACATCTGAAATTCCTCTACTTCGTTATACGTGACGCCATTACCCCCCATTCTATCCTCCATAACAAGCCATGGACCCTGCATTTTACCTCCCACCTCCATTAACCATTAAGTCCGCCCACATAGCATTCCTACCATCTATTGTGTTCAAGCCATACCATACACAAATGTCATACAGAACTCTACATTCATCATCCTTAACTTGCAGTGGAGGCTCTGCGCACTAGCCCCCATCACTTGCATATTCACTTCATTTGGATCCCAAATTATAAGAATCCGCCCCCCTTCATGGTAGAGAAAATTATGGATACTTTCAAGGCCACCCCAATCTTTCCTCAACATCACCCTAGCTTTATCAACATTCAACTTAGTCTCTAGAATCGCCATTACACCCAACTTATGCTTCATCCATAAGGCTCGAATAGCCTTTTGCTTGGGGGCACTTGAGTCAGCCGCCGGATATTCCAACATCCGATTTGAACCATTTAAGGCAATCCCTCCACCTTCCTCCCCTTACCATTCGAGCCATATACCTTCCTCATATCCATCATTCCCTCAGTAATCCCCTTCTCCCACTACATTCCCTGAATCATCACATCACGTGTAGCACTGTGTTGTTGGCGATGTCCCCACCACATCCCTCTTGTTCCTCCTATTACGAACCACGTGCCAAGCAGTGTCTTCCATCTTGTCTTCTTTGGTCGGAAAACCCTTTAGGTTCCCGCTTCCCTGTTTAGTCGGCTCCCCCTCACCTCACCCCTATTACTTAGGGTAGGTTGGACTTGCATCACTATCTCCTTACCAGGCCTCTGGTCCCTTTTCTGCTCCCTAGGTTCCACTTGAGCCTCTTCGTTTCACTCGAGCAATAAATGACCTCTTTCAAGTAAAGAACTTTGCCTTGTCTAGAGCTGGAATTGCACGATATCCTAAACCATTCCATAGAGTTCAACCTGCATTGGGCTTTAGTTAAGCTACACCCATTTTTGAATAGGATCCTTTATGTAGCCCAACTCATAGAGAGTTCTGTCACTTGGTCTGAACCTATTTCTTCTATTCCTATGATTGTTCAGTGATGGCTTTTCTCCTTTTAGGATTAGGTTTCTATCCCATATCGTGTTGTGCTAAGCTCATTTATCTTATTAGGTCTTACCTTTTGTACTCTGTGGACGTTCAGATTGCATACCATGCAAGTAATTTATTATCCACACATGTCATACATCTTTCATATAGGATGATCTTAGAAAGCACCTAAGTGTTGTACATTTGCATGATACAGGTAAACTATAGCCTAGAAAGAAGCAGGCAAATCGCTCTAGGTTAAAATAGAACCTACCTCGGAAAACGACTTTCGAAAACTATTACATCGACATCGGGGGTGGCCCCAACCTAGGCTGTGACGCTTCCTGTTGAGTACACAATTAAGACTTGAAGTTCGTTTACACAGTACGAGAAAGACAATTATAAAGAATGGGACTAAAGCAACTTTTTTAGATTATATTCTTTAATATAGCAATAGCATCAACATGACAATAACTTTCATCCAACTAGTTTTATCGTAATAGAAGAAAAAGAATAAGAACGCCCAAAAACTCCCATTTCTTTTTTGGTTGGACCAACCCAACCAGCAATTGTATACAAGTCTTTCTTCATTTTTTTGAAAGAAGCAGAACAAAGAAAGAAAATAGGACAATTATGCCATTCAGAAGAAGTATTCTAGAAAGGGAAAGACTCTTACGAGAAAGTGGAGAAGGGCGAAGGGGTCGTTCTAATTTTATCTCATTCCATTCCAGTGGCTCGACCAGTAGGCAATCGCGAAAACTCAAAAATCCATGGTTTCCCGGCAGCACCCTATTTAGCGCAACTTGTTTCGAAAACCCTTTTTCGGTTTTCGAATATCTTGTTCAAAGTCCAGGTCCTACTCGTCAATTGTATTGGGACGAAAAAGCAGCAGATAGGTTGGAGTTATTACCTTCATCTTCTGGGGACTCCACGCACCAGGATCCGCTTTCACTATACGGGCAATACCGATCTACTTTAGTATCTCATATGGATGTAGAAAAAGCTTCTCATTTGGATGAATTGGAAACGTCTCTTTTCCATTTCTATTTACCTAGTTCATATCTTTCTTTCGTGTGTTCCCGAAAAAAATAGCGTAACTAAGACTGTTATTAAGAACCTAACAGAAAAGTATGGGCTCTATTCAATCAGCTCGTACCTCTCCTTATAGTCGAGAAATAATTCCTCTCCTTTCAGTCGACTCCTTACCTTACCTTAGGTCGTACCTCTTCGCAGTAGCTCGAGCATCCTTATCCCTCTTCACTTTGTTCGAGACCTTTCGTACCTCCAAAAATGACCTCTCCAGTCGGGGCATGAGATATTTACCTAAACCAAGTAGGTCCTTGAGCGGATCCCACGTTAGCCCCAAGACGTTGGTCTCTAACTAGAAAAGTAAATGCTTGAGCTTGAGTGAGAAGGGCCTCCCCCCCCGCAGGTATTTTGCCTGTATGGTGTTTACCGGGTGGGACCCTCGATCCAGAAGGTATGCCACTCATCTATACATGTCTGCCTCCCTTGAAAGCTCTTGGTGCTGCGACTATCACCGGTAAGCTACGTCGGATCAACATCGGGATTAGTAGAATCAACTGCAAAAGCAACTAAGTCAACGCCTATTTGCTCTGGATCTACTGGCCCGGACGCTTGAATCTATTCCACCGCAAACAACGGAATATACTACTGCAGGATCTTCCGCTGCTTTTGTTGTTATTGCTCCCACCTGTCACTACCCCACCTCAGCAGCTGGGACTGGAACTGCTTCCGCATCTGGTACTCCCCAACTTTTTGTATCTATCCTTATAAGTAGGGCGAGTGTCTAAAGACCGGGTTATCTTCCTGAATCCGGTTTTTCACTGGGCTGTTAAGCCATCGAGTCTTATAGGGTTGATCGACCCGTTTCAAGAGGATTCATCCAAGACTCTAGATTTCGTTAATTCTAAGGAGGAGCCCATTCTATAAGGAAGATGAGAGGAAGGCAGGCTTTAAGGCATATATAGTTGGCTGGTTATTTGTCTTTCCCATCCCTGCAGCTACTTCAGGTGCCCAGAATTCATGGATTCTCTGGTAGAGGGGAGTCGAGGTGGAATTGGGGGCTGGCTTTAAAGACCAATTGCAGTAGCTACTTGTTTCATGGCTTTAATTTGAGCTCTTCAGATCCTGAATCTCCATAAATGGGTATGACTGGTTAAGGTGACCAGCTTTGTGCGGCAACCGCAAGTTAAGGTACTCTGGATTTGTTATAGCGCCACCATTTCACAATATACATTGTCCGGGAAAGCTAGTTTTTGGATTGCTGTTTTATCCTACTGACGCTCTTCTATGAAAGTTGAGGCTTGACGTTAACAGGTCTGTTCGATGAAAAGAAGGTTCAACCATTGACGAAAGGAATCATCTCATTTGTCAGTATTAACATAACAACCCAATGCAATCTACGTTTCTTGTTCAAAACGTTGAAAAAAGGTGCTATAACCGCGTCTTTTTGGCAAGAAAAGGTAAAATCCCCATTTCTGATAGAAAAATACTAAGATACGAACTGCCACTTTGGGGCTGATTTAGCACCTCTAGAAATTCTATTTTTTTCAATCTCAGACATTTATTATCTTTATTTATATATATATCAGAAGTTGTAAATCATCCTAATTTAGCGAACGCTTTCACCGGGCACTCACCTGTCCTATTTGATATCCCATCTACTTAAATAAAAAAATCGGGACCTGTATTG
Source organism: California macrophylla (assembly GCA_036898065.1). Taxonomy (NCBI): domain Eukaryota; kingdom Viridiplantae; phylum Streptophyta; class Magnoliopsida; order Geraniales; family Geraniaceae; genus California; species California macrophylla. Next base: position 12,355 of record JAYMTO010000004.1, on the reverse strand, counting down.
TAGTCAGAGTCAGATGAACAGTCAAGGACGTAGCGTAGTCCAATGTCTGATAAATGACAAGGTTCGTATGTCTGATAAATGACGTATAGAAATAGAAAAGGACGTTGTCCAGTGTATTTAGTTCCGCAGAGGCGGTGATTCAAGGCTCAAAGTTAGCGCACCCGATGAAACAACTATTTCAGCATCAGCAGATTATAATCACCCAGTTGGGTCGAGTAAGCAAGGGTTGGTCGATCGGCTAAAGCATCATATCCCGTATTCTATAATTTCGATCCTCTCCTTACCTAACATAATATATGCGAGCAAGTTTCACTCCCTTACCTTAGTACAAGGTAGGATTCCAAGTGGGATTCCATAGCTTTAAGGGTTCCTGGCGACACCAAAGATTGATACCTCAGATTGAAAAAAGAATTGGTTGGTCCCATATCATATAAGATAGGTTTCCGGATAGATTTTCTTTTATGATTGAGCGAGTGAAGCGACTGAGGGTAGCCAATTGGGTGCAACGCTGTAAGCGATAAATCGAGGAACCGCCTTCGTAACTAGACTTTAAAGTGGAGGAGTAAACAGGAACGAGGTGAGCCTAAGGCGGCGTCTGAGGAAAACATTGGTCAGCTAAGCCCGATCTTGTCGCTGCTGTTCCACCCAATCTTTTATAACTACAATCTTCGGGAACTCATTTTCAAGAGTTGGTTTGATGTACGAATGCTCTGAGTCAAACATCTTCATGAATAGGCTTATCAAATAATATAGCTAGCTGGGAGAGGTATGATTGATTCCCTTAGAGGAGAAGAAGAGAGACAGATTCCAACGAATGCGAGAGGAAGAGAGACCGTGTCAGGTCCTCGGCATAACACAAGAAAGAATCTCGATAACAGATTCACATACGATCCGGGCGCCTGTGCCCTGGCGGATTTACTTAAATTAAGGTTTCTCAGATAGGGCGTTCTTTCCGGAGGTGAGAGACTACGTTCCTTAAGCTTCGTCTTCTTCACTCCTAGCTTGGTTTCTGTCTTTTCTTTTCTTGATATTGACGGACCGTCCTTTTCTACGTTCGGATCTGACTAACCTGTCTTCTGTTGTTAAGGATCGCTCGGGGAATTGTAAGGCGAAGCCGGGGCTGTTAAAGATCTGTTGTTAAGGTGACTTCAATAGGTGACTGGATCGTTGTGACTATATTGGCTCCGGGGAGCACTTGTTACAAAACAGTAGACGAGGCAGGAAAGCATTATATATATTATGTACATCCATCTAATCGCACTGCATCTGTCGCTACATGTGACTCAGACTATCCTTACCAATCAACAGCCTGCTTACTAATATAGTCTAGCTCAAAGCTCGCTATTCGCGCGCTCCCCCTTAATCCTGCGGTTTTACTCCCTAACTAAATGAAATGCACTTGACTTCCTTAACATCTGGCTCGCTTCAGTCGCTTCACTCGATCCACCTGCTGTTTTCTATGCATCAAAGGAGTTCCGCAGTGAGACTGCCATGAAGTGAAGAGTTCGTCTTCTGGTCAAAACGCTCTTATTATTCTTATTTTTTCTTGTAAGCAAGTCAGAATAGTGCGTAGGTCTTACAACAAGCATCGAGTACTTAACCAGTCAATTTATGGGGAGGAAGATTATAGTAGATAGTAGAAATAAAAGAGAAGTCAAGACAAAGAGCGAGACCCAAGGGACGAGCAAGGAGCTATTTATGAGGTGAGATGGATGAGGTGCACAAGGGCGGCGCTTATTTATTATATACCTTACGCTGCGGCTCTTAACTATCTATTATTTCTATCTATTATTATATATTAAAGACATATGAATGTATTAAATGAAATGGGCGCATGCCATGAGAATTCCTCATAATGAACGAATAACTCAGCGTCGGGAAACAACGATTATCGCGGGAACCACTCTTCGGGAGGACCCACTTAGTCAGCAAAGCGTTCTCTTGTCGCTGCCGTTCCTACAAGAAAGCCGGGGCGTCCAATAAGTCGAGTAAGCATTAGTAGTCGCTGTTTGTCGTTTCTTAGTTCCACTGGTTGGGATTGAGAATGAGAAGGATCTGATCGCCCAAGGTATTGTAAAGGCTGACCCTTGAAGTCAGATCTGTAGGCTCATTCGCTAACAGCTGGCAATTCAATTAATCCCCCATTAAACCTGCTCTCTTCACTCGCCCCCCAACAGCCGGCTCTTCACTTGCCTCCCCAGCTCCATATGCTCCCTCTCCCTCTTCGGTCGCTTCAGCCGCTCCCTACGCTTACCTGCTCCCAGCTCCATATGCTCGTTCTTTTTTGTATCCCCTAACATTCGGCACTATGACTCTCTTAACATCTGCGGTTTGACTTCCTTTAATCTGGCAGCTCCCTTCGCTTCGTAAACTACACTAGGCCCTTCCTCAGTCGCTTCAGTCGCTCAGTCGCACGCTAGCGGTCGAGCAAATAAATGACCTCTCCTTGCATTGCAGTCGAGATCTTTCAGAACCTCTCGCGTTGGTCGAGTCAGTAAACTCCCTAAAAGCAAGCTTAAAAGATAGAGTAACGCCTCTTCCGCCCGACCCTAGTCCCGCTTTACTAATATAGCTACCTATTCGCTCTTCGCTCGTTTCGCTGGGAGAGGATGCGAAATCCAACAATTCATAAAACGAAATGGGCTAGACATGAGCTGGATTCCATCTGGGAAATTGACTAATATAGGGGAATGATCAGAGACCCCTGGTTCCAACACCATAGCATGGCTAGTTGGACAAGTTTGTATCCAAGCTGGATTCACCAAAGCCCTATCCAACTTAGCCCAATAAGTATCCCCCTCCTTTTTTTTTGTTTCTTTGTCCAAGTAAACTGAGCTCCCGTAGTAGTAATATCAACTAACCCAGACTGTAACAAGCAAGTAGAGAATGCTATCATATCAGTAGGACTTCCTTGGTGTCTCCCCAATCCTTCCTGCTGAGTCAAAGTAACAAACATTGTAATCTCCACTACATAACCAGCGGAGCCCTGGCTTACAATTCTCTAAGAAATCCCATACTCTCATTTGCATCAGTAGACCCATAGATGGCTGTGTAGTAACAAGACAAATGAGACAAAATGTGCTCTACTTTGCAATGAACAAACTGAGCACCATCATCAAGAACTTGCAATTTCACAGTTCTGGGAGACCAAATCAACCAAATCCTACCATTATAATGCCTATGGTAAGTGCTAAAAACCATAAAGTTCTTTAATCTAGACTTTATATTAGAATACTACTATATTTATTTAGCTTTACTCTAGTTTCAAGTAAAGCCATAACATTAACATCTACTTAATTTCTTAACATGAGACCTAAAACCTCATGCTGCTTAAGGGGCTCATTACAACCCCTTATATTCCAACTTAGAAACAAACCGCATTGACCAGGATGTTTTACAGGAGATGTTGTCTCCTTTACTTTAGCATCAATATGCTCTTCAATCTCTTCTTGCACACACTGCTCATTGAATACAGAAAAAGAATTGTGCATCATCAAAACAGGAGGTAGTTTCTCTCTTACCACACCCTTCCCCACAACAGAACAGCAGGAAAAGAGAATTAAGGTTCACCATTACCAGAATCAGGTTCCACCTGAACTTGCATAACCTCATTCTGTTCCAACTCAGCAATAGCTGGCACCTCCTTAGTTGACTCAACAACCTGCTCAACCCCTACTGTCTCTTCTCTGCTGGGGTCTGTACTGCTGTAGGCTTTATTTTTTAGACCTTCTTCTTTTGTCTCCAGCTCTTCTCCGTATGCCCCAATTTCTTCCAACAAGAACAGAAAATTAGACAAATGAAAAAAAAAATAAGAAACAATTTGATGCATCAACTGCCCAACCTGTCTGTCTGTTATCGTATGAACCACCACCTACTCAATTAAAGGCAAAGATACATCCACTTCTACGAGAACCCGAGCAAAAGAGATTATATCCTTATCCTTGGTAGTAGTATTAGTTTGGTCCGCATACAAAGGCTTTCCAACTCTACTAGCCAACTTACTAAGTGCCTTCTCAGACCACAAACTTGGAGCCAAATTGGGAAACTGAACCCACACAGGGAGAACAGAGAACTTATCCATCTCAAGATGAAATGTAGGAGCCCACTGTTTAAGCAACAAAATAGACTTCCCCAGCACCCATGGTCCACCCTAAAATCACCTCGCAATTTAATACCCAACAGAATTGTATCCCCTAACATCGGCACTTTACTCCCCTAGCTACTTTTTTTACCCAGCTCCTCGCACTTGTATTCCCAAACATCCAGCACTGGACTCCCAAAACATCTGGCTCCCTCTCCGGTCGCACAGTCGCACGCTCGCTCCCTAACATGTAGCTCGCTCCTGTTTAGTATTAAATCTAAAACAGAACCAACCCTTACGATACTACAACACCTTAGGGATAGCAATCTTTTTCCAGTTGTTCTTGGCAAGCATCTCCATTTGTTTCAAGTCTGCCTTCATACCTAAAGCATGCCCCAAAAAGGAAGTTTTCCAGAAAGAAAATTCACTTTGTACATCATCCAAATCGATCGTAATCACATCGGATTGGGAACATTCAGACACAAAAATTCATCCCCAAATTATGTTTTAATTTGGAAGCCCAGGGCATAGGACCATTTTCCACCCTTGGTGTGACAATTGGGGATACTATTGGCACCATAGGGCTACGGGGAGGGACAATAGGACTATTAGAGCTAAAATTCCGATCAGAAACAACATGATTAGCACCATTTTTGCCCATACTCTTGTCAATCGCATTTGAGATGAAGTCGTTAATAGTACTAGGGTTTGGAGTTACAGAGTCGGAGAAATTTCTCGTACCTTGCTGAGATTGACTAGACTGAGAGGATGGGAATCACCGTGAGTTGACGACGGGGTTTCGCCATGGAACTTGCCAAAATCGCCTCAGAGCTCTCAACGCTCAAACCAGTCTTTCTAAAACATGTTCTTTTTGCTTCCATTTCTCTGATCTCTGATATTGGCTCCGTTAAACAAGACAAATGACCCTAGCCTGAAAAGGACTTTTCCACAGACCCCGAATCTAGGACTGAATAACCCGAATCAAGATCTCTTGCCCCTAACTGTCTTGTGGTGTGGTCCTCAAGAGTGGTTGGTGCACTAGATTGATCAAGCACCTCAGATCATCAATTCATTAATAGCACCTCTTAAATAGCGGGCTTTTCAACACCCTCATTCTGCTTAACGCCTCGCTTCTTTTCTTTCCTCACACGCGACGCGTACTAACTCTTTCTTTTCTTGCTTTAAGGTCTTGCTTTAAGCCCGCTTTAGTGTCTACGACACCTGCCACCAGCTGTTCTGTTGTTCCACACCAGCCTCTTCTTATGCTTCTGCTCTTGGTTCATGCAAACAACCTTGGGTCTATACGATACGTCGCACATAGCATGACTATATAATATATAAATATATAATATTTAGCGGGATCAATATAAATATAAATATCCAGCGCAAGCAAGAAAGGCGCTTTTCGAAGTGCCAGCAAATTCTCATCTTATTGTGGATAGCTTGCTTCTTAAGAGGTGCGAGACCAGAGGAACAAAACAACCCTCAACATCGGCAGAGGAAGTGTAACATCCCCCAACATCCGACCCGGCCCTTGACTCCCCCCCCAAAAAAAAAAGAAAATAGAGGTTCCAACCGATCACCGATCTAATAGTCTCGAGCCAGCTATCTCCCCCTCTCCCCAACGGTCGAGTCATTCCTGGCTCCTTTCCAACCTTGCGCCTCAGAAAGACCAATGGAACCAGCAGCTAGGGATCTTGGTTTTATTTTAGCAGGTTGAGCAGACGCGTTTTCAGCGTCGTTCTCCGATGTAGATTAACAGTCAAGGATGTTGTCCCTTTCATTAAGTTCCGCAGAGGCAGGCTCTACTTACGCTGGTACTGAAGCTTTAGCCGATCTACTTTCTTCGCCCCAATCCATACCATAAGAGAAAGGAAAGGGAAGGGAACGAGCAAGGAAGGGAGGTGTTGAGTGATATATATATGTCATCCACGCTATTGAATAGAGTTATAGAACGCGTGAAGAGCGAGTAGATGCGCCGGGGAGAAAGAGTATACAGAACGAGGTCATTTATTTGTAATGAAATTGGGAGTTTACTCGGCTCTACCGCATCGGTAGAGGGACAAAGTGACTCGAACGACAGTTCGAGAACCCAACGGGCTCGACGGTTAAAGTAAGTCGAGGATAGCCTGCATCAGAAAATGGCGAGGGAAGACTGTAAGGAGAGGGGAGCTGCAGTACGAGACTCTTTCATAGCATAGGAAGCATTGGCTAAGCTTTTCTGCTCAATTATGTTCTTTCTCCCCTCGCTCCGTATACTTTTTCTAGTTCAAACATCCTGCACTTGACGAAAGTTCATGATTGAAACTGATGCATTTATCCATCCAGTTGAGGCATTTTCTATCTTTTCCAGTGCTTTTCTTCGTCTTTTCTCCTTATTTCTTCTATTAATACGAGTGTAGTTATGAGATGAGGTGTAGGGTCTTTGCCAATACGAGGATCGAAAGCTATACGCTCCTTATTTTTCCTCTGTTCAAAAGCCCCGGATATCGGCTATAAGGCCCGGCCAAAGGTCTAATTGCTTGGCTCGAACGCGAACGAATGCAACAAAAGAAGTTCCAGTTGGAGAAGGAGCAAATGAATTAGAATTCTATTATCTTTTATTTGAAGATATCTGTCAGCTGACCAATCCAATCGAACAGACCCATCAGCTGGTGTCGTAGCAGCCCTTAGTTCGCTTGCTTCCGGTTCCTATACAAGGTGTCAGTATCGTAGATTGATCCCTTCCAGCCCTTGCTTCCGAGGAAGAGTTACAACCAATAGCGAAGAGTCGATAAAAGCTCATTCATCGGTTATAGGTAAAGCAACCATCCGATCAGATAAGGTGCCTCAAGCAAGTCTCAGTCATGGGCAGGCTCGACTAAAGTATTATGGTTAAGGAACTCGATAAAAGCTCATTCTTTAGCGCGTTCGTAACGTAAGGCAGTCGCAGGAGAAGAAGCCATGAATTAGTGTTTGTTCGGCTGCTAGGGGAGCTGCGGAGTCGCGGGAGCTAATCTCTTATGAATGAACCATTCCTCATAGTTGCTTCCCTTCAATACTACGTGAGTAATGTAATGAGACTGCCCGGATTGGATTATCGAGAATCGTGTATGGAGAAAGGCATATACTTATAAAACTAAGGACAGGACGTAGTTCATGGTTCATTACGATGCATGCTTCCGGTGGTTGAACAACGGCACCTTGATTCCGAGGGACGGGACAGGGGTATTCCTCTTTGTATAGAAAACAAGCAATTCCTATCTTTAAACGCATTTCTTCCATCTTCTCCTTCCTTCTCGTTAAAATTATTATGCGAGCTGGCTTTCGCATCCTCTTCCTCAGCCGCACAGTCGCGGGGATCGCGTAGGTCATAATCATCAAGCTTTCAAAGAAAGGAAAGTAGTTGAGCTGATATAGGAATAGGCTAGGTCGTGTCGTAGATGGTGAAGGCTTACCAAAGTATCAATCCGTCTCCCCTAATTCCCTTTTGATATTGACCCCTAATAGTGGACAGCTAAAACCCCCTAGCGAAACGAAATAAGTAAGATTTCAACAGAATGAAATACCTCCGACGAAACAACGCGAGAAGGACCAAGGGGCGGGGCAGCGACCTGATCTCGTACTCGGTAAGGTGCAAGGGCGGAGAGGGGAATTGGATTACGCAAGGAAGATGTTGAAACTTCGAGACTTCAATCAGCGAGTGAAGCCGAATCGACTTAAGCGACTGTGCGAGCGAAGAGCGAGCGAGCTAGATGTTGGGGAAGTCAAGTGCAGGATGTTACGGGATACAATTGCAAATATGGTTGGAAAGTGTGAATAGTACTCTATGTTTTCCCTTTTTTATCAGTTCCTCTTCCCCCTGCCAATCAAGGAGAAAGTAGCAATTTAATCCCAGAAAATTGATAAACTGGGTGGATATGTAAAAGAAATTCTTTCTTTGTCTACAACGGAAAAATTCTTATACGATGAACTATACAATTAAAATAAATTAGGCATTCCATGCCGGTCATACAAATAAATTGATGATTTAGAACAGCAAGAAAGATAAGATGAAGACGACGTACCGATAGATCATCAAATTCGCTCAAGGAAAGCTAAACGTGTAGTTATTTTGACCGATCTCTCATATATAGAGATTCTTTCTTTCAGGAAAGCTACTTTTGTGACACCTTAGCAGCTCAACGCCATACCATAGAAAGGCTATTTCATTCTGTTAGGTATCTATCGAAGACCCTACGGGGGCGGCTTGTAATACTGAAAATGAGAATACTGATAACGAAGAAATCCCGGGCTCAAAGGCACGTGACACGTGATAGGTAAGAAAGGGCCGCAGTACTGAGTCGCGTACCGGGGAGTCACTCTCCTTATATATAAAGACGCCCTTAAGCCCTCCACTTTAAATCAATGCGAGTTCTTCACTCGCTCCATAGGTCGTCAATCCACTAAAGCTTGCTCAAACGCCTGCTCGTGGAGCTGCTTTGACTATAAGGCTATTACCATACCACGAGAAAAGATAGAAACTAAAATCCAATAATAAGAATATAAATCTCAAGCAACTCCTCGCTGGGGAGGCTCATCATTGCAAACCCTTTCTCACCCCTAACCTTAGGAGTCATGAACTAAGAAAGAGAGACAAAAGGAAGGAGAGATAAAGAAAATAGGACAGACTCAATGAAATGGGACGCCCAACGTACAGAGCTATCCCCGATTGGCTGAAAAGCTGGTCATCCGTGTATGGTATGACCGCTGGCACCACACCAACATAAAGGCAACAGGAGAAAAGCTAGCGTAAGGCAGCAGCAGATGAAATTGAAGATGTGGAATTGAATTGAGGAAATCGTCCTTCCGCGTAATTTCCTAATAAGGATGCGAAGGCTTGCTCAGGCAGATCGATAGTAGTGCCATTAGGATCGATAGCTTGGGGTGGATAGGAGTTATTAATTGCTAACTAGAGGTATTAAAGTGATAGGTAAACCAGTCCTTTTGTCTATCCGCTGCTAACTTTTAGTTATTCTGATTCACTTCTTAACATCAGAAAGGGATAGGTTAAAACCCCTCTAGCAGCGGAGCGGTAAGGAGGATTTTAGCTTTCGTCGACTCTTACTGATGCAGATAAGGAAAGACGCTTTTAAGCACTGGAAAAGAGATTCAATAGGTGATATGTTAGGGAATTGAATCACGAGGTGAGCTGCCAGATGTGATGCGCCGGGGATTAAAGATGTTAGGGTATTAAATTACAAGGAATCGGATGCGCGAGTTGGAATAGGTATGGGATTGGACGCCAACCTTAGAAGGTCTTATTCTTATATTCTTATAGTATAGGATTGGGTTGACTTGCTTTATGGCCCGCGCACGCACCTTATCAGTCTGGGTTTTTTCCTTATTGTCGTATGTAATAAAAGAAGACCTTGCTGATGCTATTAGAGCTTGGGCAGAGTATGGTCAGCATCGATTTAATCCTCCTATTGGTAACCGACGACGACCACCCATTTAGTCAGTCAAGCCAGCCCTTGCTTCTTATTCCTCGGGATGAAATTAGATCCTTTATAGCATTCGCATTTCTTCTACCTCAACAGCCTGCTCGTTACGTAGACCGGGTAGTAAATGCCGAATCGAGATTTCTCTCTTGCCCCGCGCTTGCATGCTTACAGATTACGAGTCTAGTCTCTTCTCTCTGTCGAGCGCCGTCGATACCTAACGCCCTTACCTCCGTGTCGTGTCATAGTCCCGTCTCTAGGATCAGCTAAAACATCGGTCGTAGCTTTTCTTTCAGTAGTCGTTAATTTCTGAGGTCCCACTTCAGGAAGCGTTCTCTTGTCGCTGGGAAACGGAAAAACAACTCTTTAGGACCACTCTGCGGGCACCCACTTCGGGCACCTCACTTATACTCTTTAGTTCATCACTCGCTCAAGAAGCATTGGCCGTTTTTCGCGCAAATAACACCCGTTAAAGGCTTATTTTGTATATTGACCCATGGCAGATCTTTGACAGGGCTTTTAGGCTGATTTTAAGCATTTCTTCTTTGAATTACTTTCTTCTTAAAGGCGCATTCCCTGGGGTTGGATCAAGGACAGGCTGGACCGTAGCAACAGGCTGCTAATCGAGTTCCTGAGGAAGATACCTTCAGATTAAGAATAAGAACGAGCAGGGGAAGTTGAGTCCCGAGACTGGAATCCTAAAGCATTCGAACGCGCCTTTGGGGCTTTAGATGATTGACTAACCCTATTAGAATGAGAACCTGCCCCTTCGCCTTCGGATGTGTGCTATGCCGGGGATTGTTTACTTCGACTCTGACTGTAGCTATTCTCTTCTTTATATATTATAGAACATAGAACTTCATAACTCTTACAACACGGGTGCCGAATACCGAAACGAGACACTAAAGCACCCCTCCCCAATGCGTCTTCCTCGGAAGCTTGATAAGAAGCGAGTGAAGCGAGTCCGGATGTTAAGGGATTCAATCAAATCGCATTGAGTGTCAGTACCGTACTGGTCATCGCCACCTTACCGGGTCAAATAAGGGATACCGTTACTGTCCGGAAGACTGTGGCCAAGAGCTAAACAAGTATCCCCATGGATATAGACATAGAAGAGATGCCATGATAGAACGACTCAACTATTGGATTGTCTTTGCGTGGACTATCCATTTTTGTGTGTGACTTATTTTATTTGACTTAATCAAGCGAGCCGAGCCTCACTTGCTCTTAATAAGGAGAAAAGACTCATTTATCCTTGATATTTTTGGGGAGGAAGATTATAGTACAAAGATAAGTCAAGACAAACATCGAGTACTATTCACACCAATAAATCAGAAAAGGCAAGAAAATCTATCCAGATTCCAAGATTCGGAGGTACCAACCCAAGACCTAAACTAATAAGCACCCGCGGCTTTGTATTTACTATTTACTACGCCATTTATCATACCTTGGACTTTACGCTCTTGATCCGTTGTATTCATGTTCCTTGCCAGCTCCCCTCTCAACATCCGTCTCCTTTTTTCAGTCGATCCTGCAGCTACTACTACTTCAAACAGAATAGAATCTCCAACAGAATGAAATCCCTCAACAGCCTGCTTACTAATATATATAGCTACTCGCTCTTCACTCGCTTCGTTCCTTTGTTGTTCAACCACTAACACTAAATAAAAGGAAGGAGAGTAAGCTGTAGCTGGTGAGCCATTTGAATGTAATTACATACCATAATATATAGAAACTATTAGAGTCAATTGGATACAACTTCAACCGAAAGTGCTTCATCGAAAGATCAGAGATTGAAAGTGCTTTCATATGATACTGATACGGCCCATTTGCCTGCCCTTAACTTAAAAGGGCAAATCTAAGTGCCAGCCCTAGCTTCCTTAAGTTCTGTTCGAGACTACTTTCTCGCATCGGGCTAGTTGTCCCGGGAAGTGTTCTCATGTCATATAAGCAAACAAAGTTAAGAGCAATAGATGCCCGGTTCTGGGCTATAATCGAGAGCCCTTCCTTATACTATACTGATTTACTGATCTATCTGATAGGTTCCAGGGTTGGTCAAGTTTCTTTTCTCACACCTTTTCACTTCAAGGAAAGGTTGCGAGCTTAAGCCAGTTTCAACTCCTGCGGGTTACGTATGATAAACAAGAAAAGGGAGTAGAGGCATCGGAAGTTGACTGATCTTACATTCTTGAATGCCTTTGCTGTCGTGTCGATCCAGCTTTTTCGAAAACTACTTAAGCTATTGGCCTAGCCAGTTGTTTTGACTTCTCAAGCGAGCTAGCTTCACTTCACTCTTAATGGTTTATGGTAACAAGGTTGTTTACACCTTAACTTAAGGCCAAATAGAAGCGACGCGCCAGTCCTTTAATTTTAATTAAAGAAGCTCTTTCTCCCGAAACCCGTAACTCGAGGTAAGAAGGAGAGGAAGGCGTATGTGAAGCGTTGGTAGGAAAGTGGATATAGACTTCTTTATTTCTATATGATAAGGGCCCGGGTGCTCAAACGAAGTGAAGAGGGCTCCCATTTACAGAGCACAGAATCCCGCACATAAGAAACACAACCGAAGACTCGCAGGTGTTGAATGTTGAAGATTTACCTCCTTTACACCCTCTCTATCGTTGTGATTTCATTGCCTCATTTCAGGCTACCTTTCCTCAATTCAACAAAATATGGGATTCAGTTACACTCCGCTCCATCAGATCAGTTAGAAATCACTCTTTTTGGAAGAAATGAGGAAGAAAAAGGACAAAAAAGTGGCAGCTAGCATAGGGCAAAAGTTCATTAAAACGACGATTTCCCTTTGGAACGAGGTTTT
>JAYMTO010000003.1:0-59756 GCA_036898065.1 California macrophylla | reverse complement strand
TCCTCTTTTCTTTTTAAGTTCCGAAATCGGGAGGTTTAACAATTTTTTTGCTACGGAAGCAGATCATTCCTGTGAGGCGTGTTCGTGATGCCTGATCATTCAAGTATTTCATTTTCTCTTGTCACGGTGATCATGATTTGAATATTGTTTCTAGTGCTTATTAGCTATTTTTACTGTCTTTGCATTAGTTTTAATCTCTTTTCCACTCAATATGATCTCTGGGTGTATTGCTGGAGTTTTGTAGAATTTAGAGCTAAAGAAGGCCAAAGAAGAGACGAAAATAGCAAAGTTTGTGTAGATGACGGTTGATTATCGTAGAAGCTTAATTGATGTTCGCCAAGTTCAAGCATCAATCATCAATCAATGGATCATTGGGTTATCATACCCAATTGTTTGTTGTTTTGTACTTGTAATATCGTTCTTAATATCATTTTATCACTTTATTTCTATGTTTGTGAGAGCGTCATAGTCATGAGTTAATCTTATTGACTATATGTGCCGTTTCTAACCTATTGATGACGTATTGGGTTTTAGTTGCATGATCTATTGTTACTTGTTTCATTTTCATGCCCTTTAGAGAACCGTTTAGGCTTTAACGGTCTTCGAGAGGAGAGTCAATTTGGGAGGATTGCTACCATATTCTTTTACCAACATGTCATCCACCACACTGACACATTTACGAATAACAATCAAATTGGTGGAAGACTTCCAGTTTGTATAGCAAACCTCAAAAGTTTGCAAGTCTTGTCGGCATATAGCAACCATAAATTGTTACTACACAACAATGAGTTCATCAGAAATACTCCAGCTTCTATTGGAGACTTAGGTAATTTAATTATTCTTTTTTTACATGCAAACAAACTTCAAGATAGCATCCCGTCGGATCTAGGTAACTATCCATCTTTTCCGTACACTAGAGAGCGCGGCAGTTCAAATTCTAAGATCCATCAATGGATCTCGATCGTAACTAATTAAAATGAGTTGGACGGGGTGAGATTCCACGTCAGATTAAGTTTTCTTGGAATTAAGACAGTGAAGTGATGAAAGGAGCATAGAAGACGAGTGGCATAAATAATCTATTGGAGTGCCAAGAGTTTGACAAAGGCTCCGACAGTTCAAATTTCAAGGTCTGTCGATGCCTCCCTATTGTGATCGATGGGTTGGATGAGGTGGGTTTAACCACGAGTTGATGAAACCGAGGACGGGGACACCAATCCTTTAAATCTGACTGCTGATGATTGGGCAGTGGACTGAGATCATTCTGTCGAGGCAGAGTTGACTAGGGTTTGTGAGTTTGTTGATGAAATCTATCCAAACGACTTGCTTTTGAGACTATTCTAAACCACTTAAAAAATTTCGCTATGAGAGGAATATCAAAAAGGCCAACAGCGTAGATGCATTTCAACTATCAGTTTAGCCACCCTATTGAAGTTAGAGGACTACACATACGATGATAAACACTTGTGAAAATGGCTATCTCCTCCCTTCCCTCCCTGTCCCCCGGCCCTAAAGTAGTTAAACCCACCTCTCTTTTACTTCACTCTTCTGATACGGTAGTGTACAGATCGTCAAGTAATAAAGTAGAATTTTTATGTCATGAGTTATCGAATTCAATAGACTTTTGTAAATGTAATCACTAGTGTGCACGCCTGTTCAACTAATCTAAGCAATTAGAATTTTGTTTTTGTTTTTTTTTGAAAAAAAAAACAATTAAACATGAACTTTAATTAAACTAAAGTAATAAGCAAATGATGCTAATTCAAGAGAAAGAGAAATTCCAAGGCTATTGGGGTCGTGATAATGATTAAGAGATATCGGGAGTCATGTTAACTCAATGTAATACGTGTAGGATTTTTATGCGATAACAGAGCTTATCTAGAACTATTCATAGTTCTCTCTTGAAGAACATGACCCGAGAGCGCTCTCTTGCTGGCCAAAAAGAAGCTAAAAGTTGGGTCTTAGACAAAGGAACAAAGTAGTGAGTTGCTAAGTCAGGGATATCCGAGTGAGGTTCTGAAGAAGAAACATATTGGAAATCCTCAGAAGAAGCAGATTGTTATTCCGCAGATTCAAAACAAAATCCGTTAAGGCTGTTCGAGTTCGACATTACGTGCACTTCTCGAAAGGCGATGAAAGGGCAAGCTATAGCGGATCTACTGGCCGAGTACCCGATTGAGGACTCGACTGACCTATTCTATTGGTGGAGCTGCTCGACTGAAAGAAAGGAAAGGGGTTACTTTTCTGATTCTTGGCGTCAGAGAAAGCATAACCAGACTACCAACGATCTGATGATAGAGAGTCTTCACCTTGTAGACTCACTTTCAGCTAATGGGAATCTTTGTCTTTCCATTTGTCTTTCTAGTCATAGGGGATGGGATTGGGTGTCCGAGTATCGATGTACAACTAAGTAGATGTCTCACGAGCTTAGCAATAGAGTAAGACTCTACCTTCGTTCTATTCTTGACTTGAGGGCGGTTGCCACTTTCTGCAAACGGAAGGTGCCGTTCGCCCTACACTTCAGAAAGAGTACAACAAACAATAAGGATAAGATGAATGGAAGAGATAGAAAGGTCTGCTGACCCTATCCTTTTTCCATACTCACAGCGAGTCCATTGTGCTTACGAACGAGTGGAGCGTCTTCAATGCGAGTTGTGCGTGGAGTTTCGCCTAAACAGTGAAATAGTAGCGTTTGTTGTTTTCGAGTTCCCCCTGCCTTCGGATTCGGAAAGGATACTCCTAATGGTACCTTACCTTAGTTCTCCATAGGCGTCTGAAGGGGGAGTGGAGTGAAGGCATTCTCTTGGGAGAAGCCCGCCAGCTTACTATACTAAGAGAAGAGGGCGCTATTTAACAGTGGTAGGGGAAGTCGTCCCGAAACGCAACCAGACTCTTGTTCTTCCTCTTCAGCGGCCAAAGCAATAAGCAGTTGTTTTCGGTTCGTTTTGAGTTTCTTTCTACAGGGACGCCCACGCAGCGGGGATATGGGGGTAAACGGGGGGACAGACAAAGCAACAGGGGGTAAGTCCGCTAAGTCCAGCTAGTCCAGTCAAGCAAGTCTAAGCTAGTCCAATTCCTTCGGAGGACTAAGGGAAAGGGAGATATTGACTCACACAGCCAGAAAGGGTAAACAACAAAGTGGAGTACGGGGGGGGGATCCATAACGGACTACTCGCTTACCGGAATAGCCGGGGGGACTGCTTCCCCTAAACGCTTATCCCTTACGGACGACTCTCCTTTGCGCGGAGAAAGAGAGGACGAAGAAGAAAAGGAGGTTTTTATTCGTCGAGGCATCTGCTCCGCCTGATCACGCCTGCCACTCACCTTGGACCGGGGGGGCTCAGTTGGTAGAGTTCCGCTCTTGCAATTGGGTTGTTGCGATTACGGGTGAAAAAATCCATCCTGGACCAAGCAAGGAGCCTTCTAGGCCAACTACTCTCATCTCAGTAGGTGTTTTCGGCATCTCAGCGGATCTGATGGTTCTAGGAAAATCATTGAATAAGGTATTCACTTCGTTCAGTCGGTATATTCGTATATCCCTTGCCCGAGCAATGAACTACGTTCACGATGGGGCCCCTACCATTAGTCGTCTATAGGGATCTGGGATTCGGTATTGAATCAATCCTTAACTTTGTTCGGTCACTTCAGAAGTCATATAAAATACCTAATTCTATTGAGCCATCTCCTTTACTTTTTTTACATTCAGTAGAAGCTTGCAGGTGTCCCTTCAGGTCATGAACTCCTGCAATAGGCAGCTACCCTCATGGAACTAAATAACACGACTATCATCCCTCTCCTTTCAGTCGACTCCAACAAGTCGTGCCTGTTGTTCTTTGTCAAGCTTTGCAGAAAGGGAATTCTCATCTTCTAGGAGTGTGATTAACATATGCTTAACACATGAAGTTTGTTCCTTTTCCTTAAGAACGTTTGTTCCTTGTTGGTCCCATATTGAACTGCTTTCCCTCTATTCCTTTCGTTTTGAGTTGAGTTTGCTGGAGTAAGAACTTATACTAGTACTAGCTGGCGGAGTAAGAACTGATACTCTTGTCAACTGCTTATGCTTATCCCCTATTCTTTTTGTTTTCCTTTAGTTTCTAGCTCTTGTTCTTTGTCCCTCTTAAGGTAAGGAATACCTCATTACTTTGCTTCCTTGAATACTATCAATACTGGTAATATATGGCTCTTCCCTACGTTCGAGTACTAAACCCTAAAACTTTGTTTGAGTCCGAACGGAAAACCCTCTCCCTTCGGTCGACTCCAACAAGTCGTGCCTAAAACTTCCCTATCGTCCATTTGCGGGGTCTAGAATCCCGATTTAGTATCCTTGATGATGGATTGGATTCCCCATGGATACCCTGAAACGTGTGTTTTGGGCTCCTTATTATTGGTTATCCATTTGTATTTGCCTTCTTCCCTCTTCGTTTCACTCGAGTTTTCAATATTCCCTCTTCTTCTTCCTAGCTCTTCGTGCTATCAAGAAATTACCTATGTAAAGAGAAAGCAATTACCTCTGAACTATGTTCGAGCAACTGGGTACCTAGCTAAAGAGTAAGGAAGTGAGAGGTTTGTCCTCTCAAGGAAGGGAAGGAGCAAAGTACAGGACAGGAAGCTGAGGAGAGGCTTGTGTTGAGGAAAGGAAGCAAGGAAGGAAGGCAAGCAAGTCAGCTAAGCAAGCAAGGAAGGAAAGCTAGGAAGCTAGGAAGGAAGGCAACTGGGGATAACCCCCGTAGGGTACTTGTTGACCAGAGTGAAGCAGACGGTCTAGAACGGAGGATAAGATTAGGGTTAGAGTTTCTTTACTTTCTTTTCGCTTTGACCGTAGAGAGCTCGGTGGATTGGTATTTCCACTATAGCTGTTTTGGTAGCTAAGTAAAGGGCACGCTTACTTATAAGAATCAGTTTAGATGAGTTGATTGTTATAGCCTCCCCGGGTAATGAGGGGAAAGGGCGTCCTTTACATAAGATTGGGGTTTGCATTTGTTGATTGTTCTTCGCTTTTACCGTAGCGTTCTCGGGGAGTACTAAAGGGAGGTTAGTTGCTATTGATATTGATTAGTATTGTTTCAACTATATACTTGTTCTTGTTGTTGCCCGTAGTGAAGCAGACGTTCTAGAACGTAGGGGTTAGATCAGTAGATTAGTATTTCTTGTCTGCAATGATAAGACAATGAGAATGAGAAGAGCATCCGTAGGTCTTACTTTCTTGAGCCTCCCCTAATAATGAGGGAACATGTAACTTACTCTTTCCCTTAGTTTGAGTGAAGAGAGCTCAGGGACGAGTGAAGGTAGGTCAGCTCTTGTAGTTTGCGTCAGCTACTGTACTTCCTTGATTTGACAGCTAGGTAAGCGGGTTCTTCCTTACAGTTGCTTTACAGCTCTAGTTGCTGGAAGAGGAGAAGCTTGTTAAAGCTGAGAACTCTATAAAAGCAAGTGAAGGTAGGTCTTCCAGTTCCGGTTGTTCTGCTCTTTCTCCTGAGGTTATCTATTGCTCGAACGAAGTGCTGAGGTTTGTGAACTTCCTGTGAAGGAAGGAGCAAAAGATAGGAAAGAAAGAAAGAAACAAACCTTCTTTCGTCCAAGTATGCTTTTTTTCTATCTTCAGTCTTAGAGAAAGTAGCGAACTCTCTTGGGATCGAGTGATGCACGGATGAATTGAATCCCGCTACTTCTACTATCTTGGTTTGGGATTTCTAAAAATCCTTAGATCAATTAGCGATGTCGTTGAATTAAGCCCTATTTTCAACACTCAGTCAGCCAAAACCTTGCTTGTCTCTTACCCCTCTCTTCTAATAGAATAGCCTAGTTAAGGTCAAGTAGTCGGGATTCTCTCACTTGATCGACTTGCCTATCTATGGAGTATAGCCTTCTGCATTACCCCCTCTTATCTTAGAGAGGTACCCCAGCTCTCTCTTTCGCAGCCTATTGCCTACTCGTCGTTTGGAAAGCTTCTTTCGCAATAACAACCTACTTGAGAACAACTGCTTACCGGAGTGCCTCCCCCTTATCCCATCTCCAACCCAGTGCTCGTATCTGCGGCTTCTCACCGCCAAACTGGCCAGATCGTGAGCGACGGAGTTCGCCTCTCTCCGAATTGCGACAAAATCCACCCCGCCGATCTCCTCTGCTAGCTCCCAGATATCTTCGACAATTGCTCCATCACGGGCTGCTAAGTTTCGGTCGGAGATATCCCTCACAGCATTGCATGCATCCGATTCACCAACATCGACCTTCACCTGGACTCGACAACACAGACGGAGCCCCTCTCGCATTGCTTGCAGCTCTGCTTGATGCACCTCCATTAAACCCTCCAGGTAAGTCGTGCTAGCTCCCAGAATTTGACCCCGACTGTCTCTGATTACTGCACCTAGGCCAATTGAGCTCCCCTGGATGCTCGCATCAGTATTTAGCTTGTTTGTACCTTACGGGGGAGGAGCCCAACTGTGGGTTGGGGTGTGACTAGATCTCGGCTCCCTCACAATGGGGGGCTCGGAACATGCATAAGACCGGAACTCTGATATCCATGCAGAGTTGCCGCATACAATCTCCTCTGGGTTCCGATGGGGATCCCCCCGAATTGCCTTATTGCGCTCTTTACAGATGCCGTAGCAAAGGCCCAGCCACTTGACAAGACTTTCTTTTCTGCTACCCTTAACAACCCCCCCCCTCACCACTATTTTGGTCCCAATTCTGCATAAGCTCATCAAATTCGGAGATGGCCCCTACCGCTTGGGCAAATGGGCAGCCAAATAGTCCATGCCCCTGTGTATTCTTTATCCGAGTTGCAGATTTGGCACTTGCCCTTTGCCGGAATGCCATGACGCGCAAGGTTCTCCCTGACTGGAATAATATCGTGCCAAATCCTCCATCCGAAAACTCTCCGTTTTGGAGGACTTGGCAACCCCCAGAGACGATTCCACCATTTCTTAGCTTCGTTGGGTTGGACCCTGACCCCGAAGAAGTTGACAGCCATTCTCTCTCCAAGGAATAAGCCGATTTAACTGAGTATTTCCCATTTTTCTCTCGATTCCAGCCCCAGAAAGCACGATCCCTCGCTCTCCTCAACGGGATACTAGTAATCTGCCACTTGTCTACTCCCCAGAACAGCTCTTCAATGCGATTTATATTCCAACCCCCTTCCTCATGAATGAGTTCTGCTACTAGAAGGTCTCTTATCTCCGGTCTCGGGCGAGTTATAGGGAGAAAGTTTGGTGAATCCGGTAACCAGGGGTCCTTAAATGCACGAATGTCCTCTCCATTACCAACCCGTAGTAGGCTTCCTCTCTGCACAAGAGGAATGGCCCACATAAAACTCCTCCATACTGCAGAAATGCGTCCCCTGCCATCTGCCTCCCACAGTGTAAAATTGAAAGAAAGTACTTGTCCTTGAGCAATCGTGCCATAAGGCACCCCTCATTCGATAGGATTCTCCCGACCTGTTTCCAAGAAGAGCCCTGTTGAAACTTCTCAAATCTCGAAATCCTAGCCCTCCCTCATTTTTCCTTTTGCACAAATAGTTCCAGGATTTCCAGTGGAGTTTCCGAACCCTATCATCCCCGACCCACCAGAATCGTGCTGCTAAGGATTCAAGTCTAGAACAAGTTTCCTCCGGTAGCCTGAATATGCTCATCGTGTACGTAGGTATTGCTTGGGCCACCGCCTTCACCAGAATTTATCTACCCCCCATATAAAACCACCGATGTTTCCATGACTGAAGACTTAAGCTTTTTTGTAACTCTCTGAACAGTGTGTTGGAAAACCTCTCAACGGTTCCTGCCAATAACTGAAGGTAGACCTAGATAGCGGCCATGTCCCTCGTCATTCAAAATTTGTAAGAGGTGCTGCCTCAGGTCCGGATTTGTGTTTGGGGAGAAAAGGATACTGGTCTTGTTGAAGTTTACTACTTGACCACTCGTTTGAGCATAGTCGAATAGAATTGTCTTTATGGTGACTAGCTCGGGGATACTCGCTCTTGCAAACAACAGGCTATCGTCAGCAAAGAAAAGGTGTGAAACCTTAGGCCCAGTTCTTATACACCCGAACCCTGTGATGCTCCCACTCCTCTGCGCTTCCCAAAGTGATGCTGAAAGGGCCTCTGCACAAAGAAGAAAGAGATAAGGGGACAAAGGGCACCCCTGTCTTAGGCCCCTCGTCGGGCGCACCATCCCTCGGACCTAGCCATTGAGCTTAAAGGAGAAGCTCGACGTACTGATACAGTCCATAATGGAGTGAGTGATAGAGTTCGGGAAACCTGCTTTGGTTAAGACTGCTTTTAGAAAACCCCATTCCACCCGATCATAAGCCTTACTCATGTCTAGCTTTATCGCACACCAGCTCTTGTTGCCACTATTCTTAAGGCGTAATGAGTGCACAAGTTCAAAGGCCGTCACAATATTGTCCGTGATCAACCGACCCGGCACAAAGGCGCTTTGAGACTCATCAATGATAGTGGCCAACGTCCCCTTGATACGATTGGCTAGGACCTTCGTCACAATTTTTGAAATTACATTACAGAGACTTATGGGCCGGAAATCTACCGCTGACCGCGGCTTCGTAATCTTTGGAATCAGTGCTAGGTTTGTATGATTTACTTCTTTTATTGATGCCTCTCCCTTCAACACCTTAAGGCAGAATTCAGTGATCTGTGATCCCACAATCTCCCAATACTTCTTAAAAAACCCGGCATGAAATGCATCTGGTCCTGGGGCCTTCGACGGCCCTAGGCTATGCCCTCCTGATTTCTTCCGGCCTGAACTCTGACGCCAGCCCCTCTATTTGTTGCTCCGACAGGACTCCCGTCCATTTATCAACTACCTTTTCAATAGTCATGACATCTGGTTCCCCTGATTCAAATATGCCAGAAAAAGAATCCTCCAAGCAATTCGTCATATGTTCCTCATCCTCTTGCCATGTCCCATGTCTATCAATCAGACCATCAATCTGGTTTTTAGCCCTTCTCCTGGATGCCCTAGCATGCAAAAATCCCGTGTTCTTGTCCCACAGTTTTAGCCAGTCAGCCCGGGATCTTTGGTGCCAATACTCTTCTTCCATTTGTAGTAATCGAACCCTTTCCTTCTCGAAAAATGGAATGGCCTCCCAATTAGCAGTACTTCTATTTCCCTTATAGGCCTCCTCCAATTTATCTCCTACCTTCGCAATGGTGGTTGAGAGCTTTCCAAATTTAGAACGACTCCATCTCCATAATAACTTTGCGCATGAGTCTAACTTAGCAGTTACTCCATCAACCCCATGGTCTTGGCTCCTTTCCCATGCATCTCGGATTAGTCCTTCGCATTCCGGGTCACTTGCCCAGAAGGGGTCATACATGAATCTGTGTTGTTTCCTACGATTCCGATCTGTTTCCGGCTTAAGGGTCAGTAAGAGTGGTCGATGGTCAGACCCCAAAAAGTCCTGCGGACGGACCCGGAGCCCCTTCTATTTTTACCGGAACGAATCATTTGCTACGTACCGATCAAGTCTCTCTTGGATGTTTGTTTCACCAATCCTCCTATTGTCCCACGTGTATCGTGGGCCCGAGAAACCCAAATCCACAAGTCCGTTTCCTTCTAATGCTTGCCTGAATCTGTCCATCTCTTCTGCAGTCCGAAGCCTACCCCCCCGCCTTCCCAGATGTAAGATTTCGTTAAAATCCCCTCCGCACAACCAGGGGAGAGACGTTTGGTTTCTCAATCTCTCAAAAAATTCCCAGAAGAATCTTCTATCCGCTGTTTTGGGCTCCCCGTACACCCCAGTGAATCTGAACTTGAAACCCTCAGAGTCTGTGACTACTGCATCTATGTGGCTTTTTGAGTAAAAGAGTAGATCAACTTTCCAATTATCTTGCCAAAGTAAGCTCAGATCACCACTACGTCCTATCGCTGGGACCGAAAAGGAATGTGGGTAACCTAGTTTTTCCTGCATGTTCTTTGCCCTCTCCCCTGTCAACCTAGTCTCCGAAATGAAGATTAGGGTGGGACTCGTCCTCCGAACCAACCCTCGGAGGTTTCTGAATGCTTGGGGGCTCCACAACCCCCGAGCATTACAACAAAGGCAACTCATTTGGCCTGGCGGGGTTTTTTAGCAACCCTCGCCAATTCATCACGTCCATCCCTCGGAGCGGAGGCATTTGTCCTAAACTCCGATTGATCAGTATCTGCTGCCCACTTTCGCTTACCCCCACTGGTTTCCACATCCATACCTGCCTCTATCATAAAAATCTCATCATCTCTGCCCACTGCCCCCTTGTTCCTGGCCCGGACTTTCCAGCGACCAGTTTGATGCCCGACTCTGCTCGTGGTTCTAGTATCAGATATTACCTGGGGCCCGTCTTGCACTTTGTCTTCCACTCTTTTGGGGACCTCAAGTGAGATGGTCTTAACTGTAGTCTGCCTCTTCTTTTCCTGGTTATCACACAATTTAGACTTTGGCTCATCCTTAGCATCCTGTGCAGGGAGTTCACTCCCGGCCCCCACTTTCTGAGCTGTTTGGGGCTTAGCCATACTTTTGATATTCTCAGTGGGGATCTTCTGTTTCAGTCCTTCCACCTCCCTGTTTACCCCCTCTGTATTGGGGGTCAAACATCCCGTCTCTAGTTGCCTGAATTTTCTTTTGTTGGGTCACTTATTTTCTCCCCTGTATCCTTACTTACTACAGTTTCAGAAGAGGGTACCTGTGCTGTGCTTTTTTGTGTTCTGTCTTGCTTTCCATCCCCCGTTGCATCGGCAGTTCCTCCTGAGTCTCGGTCACTCTTTTGTGTGATGTTTCTTAATTTGAGGACCTTATTTCTATTCCTAGCTTTGATAAATTTTTCCTTATATTTGGTGTTCCCGCCCAACTACTCCCCGAAGTCTGAGCTTTCCCATCGCCTCCCACAAATACGCCTCCAATCCATCCACCTGCCTCCCATCTACTATCCCTCCTCCATTCCCTGATGTCTTCATCCCCCTTCTCCTGCTTCTGACCAAAATATAAGAAGGATCCTCTTCTGGTCACTCTCTCTGCCCTCAGCTGTGGTCCGTATTTATATTTATACTTGGTCTGCTCCGTTGTTTCCCCTCCGTCCTCACAATCTTTTGCTGCGGAGTAATCGGGCATGCAGCAAAAGCAAAAGTCTGGGAGTCGTTCATATTTGAGTTCCACTACAACTGGTTCCTTCCCATTGCCCAGTTGAATTTTTAGGCCCTTTCGTAGGGGTTTGTAAATCTCCATCTCAACTCTGATCCTCATATACTGCCCCCAGCATCGCCCCTCCTTATTTTTATATAATTACCTAACCTTGCCCCAATCGCCTCTCCCACACTTCTTATCATTCCGCATAGGGGCAAGTTGAAAACCTGTATCCAGAATGGGGTAGTTTGAAACACAGTCTTGCTTAGATCGCTTTGGGCGTCCAGCTCTCGTAGTGCAAGCAGTGATCTGTGGAACATCCAGGGTTCCATCTACAGGATTCGTTTCTTTTCTCTCTCCGACGGCCCATAGATCTCTTTGCCCAGGGCATGCATACGTAGTCCTTTCACCCGCCAGGCTTCTGACATAACTTCCCTCAAGGCTCCTTCGTTTACCGCCCGACTTGTTATAACCTTCCCTATCAGCCCATGTTTAATATCTCTCGCGCTTTCTAAGATCTGTCCTTCTTCTATCGTATCGTTACGACTATCTCTTACTCATCCTCCAGGTTTACCGCCATCAATCTCCCCTCTATACCTTCCATGATCCGGTTGCCTAGGCTCCCGTCTTCTTTCACTCGAGCAATAAATAAAATTACCTTGGATTGCTTTGCATCCTTCCTGCGCAGATGACAGTTCCGCACTCTTTATTGCCACTCGGGGATAGCCTTTTCTTTTCGTCTTATTGGCTTAACTCGTGAGCAAGAGCTTCTTTCACAGAAGATAAAACAAGAGCCATTCTTATTATTCTCCCGGGATCAGAAGCAGAAGGCTAGGCACCAAGGCTAGTAAACTAGGCTATGAAAGCCTAGGGAACGGAACTCTTCTCAACTCCTAAACCTAAGGCAGCCCTTCTCCTTTTTATTTCTAAGAGAGAGCACCGAATGTCGACTCTGATCTTTCTTTGCTATTCAAAGCATCTCGAAGACGGTTTGGGATCGTGCGAAAGAGTTCTTCTTTACCGATAAGATTGGCATGAGCTCTAGGTTTTGAATTCTTACCAAGATCAGACTTTGAATTGGAATCTTAAATAGCAGAGGGCCCGATCGCTTGAATCTATTCCCACCTTCACATGCTTGCTGGATTAGAGGTGGGCTTGCTAGCGTCTTGCTATTGGCTTTATAGATAAGACGGCTTGGAGCTAAGGTGAAATTGAACAATCTGAACAACTACCTTTAAGACTTGAAGAGAGAATATACCGTCGCCCACCCACCATGCTACGCGAAAGCTGAACTTCAATAAGTAGAGCCTTTACGCCTTTAGTAGCCCATTTATCTGTTGAAGGGTTTTGGCCCCGGGCCACAAGTTTATTTATTTCAGCAAGCAATTAGGCCTCCCAGAAAGGAAAGGAATTCTTTTGATTGGATCTCCCTGCCGGATACCACGGGCGCCCTTAAAAAAACCAACCACACCTCCATTGAGGACAATCGAGTAAGTAGGGGTGGTGACGCACTCCATAATCCAAGCGATGAATAGATCTGGGAAACCAAAACCAACCAACATCTCCCGGATGAAGTCCCACTCTATCGTATCATAGGCCTTCTTCACATCCAATTTCATCATACACCTGGGCGAGCAATTCTTCCTTCTATAAAGTCGAAGAAGCTCCTGAGTAATCATAACATTGTGCATTAGAGCTCTCCCTTTCGCAAATGCCCCCTGATTCTGATCAACAAGCACTCCTAACACCATTCTTAATCGATTACAGAGTATCTTGGATATGCACTTTTTAACACATTACAACAAGCAATGGGCCTATACTCACTGGCGTTCATTGGGCAATGGTTCTTGTTCTTGGGGATCAATGCAAGTAGAGTCGCATTTACTTGCTTTAGGATTCGACCATGGCGAAAGAGTTCTTGAATAGCATTTGTGACATCCTTTCCAACAATCCCCCAAGCCGCTTGATAGAAACCACTCCCAAAACCGTCCGGACCTGGGCTTTTATGCTTATCAAATCCAAAAATAATCGCCTTGATCCCCTCAGCAGTAGGATCTAGAGTCAATAACACCTGGTGTTCAATATTGAGTGTAGCTCCAACTGATCTGCTGGACTTCTGTGTTGTTTATGTGACCCCAAGTGACAAGCAAAGAAGTCCACGAAATGGCTCTTCACTCTCTCTTCATCTTCCACCAAATCCCCCTCCTATGATATAAATGAACTGATTCGGTTTCGCCTCTGTCTTTGCTTCAAGGTTGCATAAAAGTAGCGAGAGTTCCTGTCTCCATGCAACAACCAATGGATTTTTGTTCTTTGTCTCAATAAACTCTATTCCGCCTTACAAAGCCGGCCTAACTCCATTTTCGCTTCCCTAACTTCCACCTGCAGAAACATATTCAGCGGATCCCCACCCCATGAAGCTCTTCCTGCAAGGATTGCAACTCTTCTTCTGCTTTCTTCCTTCTATTAGAAACATCTCCAAAAAGTGACCGATGGAAGTTCCAGAATATCCCCTTTAACCTTCTCAACTTAACAACAACCTGGAATAATCCACACCCCTCAACCCCCCCTTCCCACGAAGCCCTAACCCTCCTGATAAAATCCTCATGATCCGCCCACATATTCTGGAAGCGAAACATTTTCTTCCCTTTCATAATATCATCCGATAGCGAAAGAATCAATGGGGAGTGGTCTGAAATACCTTCTGGGCATACCCGCAGCTTAGCTTGTCATATGTCTGTATCCACTCGCCATTCCCCAAAACCCGATCAATTCTGCTCCAGATTCTGCTCCCCTCACACTGATTATTGTGCCAAGTGAAAAAGCAGCCTTGCCCATGAATTTCCTGCATATGCCCCATCTCAACCCACATCTGAAATTCCTCCACCTCACTATACGTGACGGGGTTACCTCCAATCCGATCCTCACGCCTTAAGACACAGTTCAAATCTCCCATAACAATCCAAGGCCCCTGCATTTTATCTCCCATCTCCATTAGATCAGCCCACATAGCGTTCCTACCAGCTGACGTGTTCAAACCATAGACAAAAGAAATACAGAATTCCCCAGCTTTCATCCTTAGCTTACAATACAATGAAGACTTTGTATACTAGCCCCAATCAATTGTAACTTACCCATATTAGGGTCCCAGATTACTAGAATCCGTCCACCCTCGTGGTATGAGAGGTTGTTGAAGTTCTCAAGCCCACCCCATTCATTTCGTAGCATCATACGTACTTTTTCCACGTTCACCTTTGTCTCCAGAATTCCCATCACACCCAGATTGTGCTTCATCCATAAGGCCCGACAAGCCTTTTGCTTGGGGGCACTGTTAAGCCCCCTAATATTCCAGCAACCGACCTTAACCATTAGCGGCATCCGCTCCACCCCCCTCCCCTGGGCCCCCTTCTACTACCACATTCCCTGGGACATCCAACTTATCAAGGTTATGTTGCGTACCTTCATATGCTCCCACCATAATCCTCTTGTTCTTCCTATTTTGGACCATCTGCCACTCCGAGTTCCCCCCATGACCTTCTTTAGGCTGAGTACCTCTTGGGTTTCTGCTACCTTGATTAATGTGCTCCCCCTTACCCATATTGCTGGGGTGAGGTATTTATTGCTCCACTTTCTTACCCAGATTCTGATCTTTTTTCACCTCCTCTTGAGTCTGAGCCTGGAGCCTAACATCACGGATCTCCTTTCTCTTGGCTTGAATTGCCTCCGCTTTGCATTGTGTCCCTTCATGCCCAAATCCACCGCATTTAGTACACTTGACCGGTCTCCACTCATACACCACAGATTGCACACCAAGGTTTCCCCATTCATTCTTAAACCGAATAAGATCTGGCACCGTTGCCCCAATACTCATGTCCACCAAGACTCTCGCATAGCCAACCCTATCCCTTCTATGTGTGGGCCCATCCACCATAATGGGAATCCCCAAGGAGCTAGTTATCTTGCTCAAGGATGAGACGCCCCAATAGCGAAGGGGTAGATTAGGGAGTTGTATCCACACTGGCACCCTTTCCAACTCATTTCTATTTAACTCCTTAGATGCATCCCACTCTTTAGCTATAACTGGTTTGTTGTCAAAGAATAAGATCCCCATAGCCAACGCTTCCTCTTTTGCACATTTCGACTGGAACCGAATCAGGAGCATCCCATTAGCCATTCGATGAATCCTATCGATACCTAGTTTCCCCCATTTGCGTCGATAGAATCCGCTCATCACAGTGTAGGGGCCCCCACAACGTAACTAATCACCGCATTCTCCCAATAGTTCAACTCCGGACGCACATCCTCCATTGTAATCTCACCAAGTAAACACGTTCCCACATTTTCAGGCTTCACATAGTGAAGTTTTGCTCCGGTGGTGCCCAGCTTTGAGATGTCAAACGAAACCCACACATTTGGTGACTCTCTCGATGATTCCCCAATCTCATTGTCCTCAACTCTTGTGCCACCCACTACCTGCTTATCACCACTGAATGTTGCCTCCATGGCTGCTACCCCAATTGAACTCCCTGTGATTTCCTTAGTATGGCCATTAGGAGCCATGAGACTCTCCCTCTTCTCCCCATCCACCAGGTCTGCCCACGAAGGTCTCAACTTTCCGGTCAGGCTTCCTACTGTCTTTGGTATAGTTGCATTAGGGTCTCCACCAAGTACCGGGCCACTGCCCCCTCTACCAGAGCCATTCACAATCCCGCACATCCCGATTCTACCCACACAATCACCACCAAGCAGCTGCAGATTATCCCCTTTACTAACCTGTTCTGGATCAGACCCTTGCACAGCCAATGGAATCGATCCCAAGCCGCCAGAACCACTGCCCATACCCGCAGGTGCCGTCAAAGTCTCTACCAAAAACAACGGGAGCTGTGTTGCCGGCGTCCCTCCTTCCCGTCTCTCTGGTTGCAGGTTGTCGCCGGAGCCCACAACCCCCTCTGCTCGCGAAAGTGTACTCGATCCCAGATGGCCTCCAGTTTTAACACAGATCCGGTCGTCACCGTTCGTTCCCGGCGAAGACAAGCCGGTCGACGCCGTCTGGCACTCAACCAGAGTTAAGAAACAAAGAAATATATACCTTCGTCTCGCAACGAAGTGATTCTAAATTCCATAAACTCATTTTTCCATGCTGCGCACTACGTCAAACATCGTTATTTGGCTCGCTTCATCGCCTTTGGCTACCTTGAACTAGGAGGCATCTCTTCTCTCTTTTCTTTCACTATCTTTAGCTAAGCTGAAAGTTACCTATTCTTCATAGTCAGAGGAGATCACAGGTCCCAACATCGGGTAAAGTGAAAGTCTTACCCATGATAAGATCTATAGAAAACCGTATAAAGAAAGGTATGAAGTTGCTTAGAACGAAGCTTACGAGGGCTAAAAACTAGGATTATTTCTTTGCCACATTGTTTAGTATGAGAATTATCCATCCTATTAATATAATAAAATAACAAAAGTAAGCTTTCTAAGTTATATCGAGTCAAATACAAAGATAGCAAGATAGATAGGCTAGAGATGATATTCCTCTATTCTTAGGAATGATATCAGGGAAAGAAGGAGATAGAGTAATAATCCCAGTTGTTCCCACACCAACCCACTTACTTATTACTTGGGCTGAGCCCTTGATACGAAAATACCAGATAAGGAAAGAAAGCATTTGAACAAGACCATAGACACTATCACTAAACCATATTGACTATCCGAAAGCTTACCTTCCCAAGGTAATCAAATAATCTCCGTCAACAAGGGGTTCATATTCATTCCCAGCTAACCGTGAACAGAGTTACTAGTGGGCAAGAGGGCTCAGAAGCGTGCTAGTTTATTTATTCAACAATCATTCCCATGGTCATAGTTCCATTCGTTAGCTTTCTAAAGGGAAAGGGGTTCCCCCGGGATCTACTAGTCATCGCCTTGAGTCTGCCCTTCCTAGTTAGGCCATTTCCTAATAGGGATTGATCCTATTGCCTTTACTCCTACTGCCCCCCTACCACCAAGACCGGCAAGAGCAGCGGATTCAATAGGAGCAGAGTAATGAAAAGAGCTAAAAGCATCCTTTCTCTACATAGGAAAGCATTTTATTTTGAAAGAAGAGCAGCTTAGGAAAGAAAGGTGCGACCTTCTCCAAGTGGTTGATCCGTGCTAGCCCTTGCTTCATTTCGTTTAGTGATATGATAAAAAATTCTTTTTTTCTTTTTAGGCCCTCCGCCCCCGGAACTCTGCTTGCGCCCTTTTATCTTATAGGAAGATCTTTTCTCTGACTTTAGTCAGCTTGACCTACTTGACTCAGCGGTTAGAGTATCGCTTTCATACGGCGAGAGTCATTGGTTCAAATCCAATAGTAGGTAAACCCGCCCGAACCATTCTTAAGACCACCAACTACTCCCGCAACTAAGGGGTTGGTGGGGCTTCGACGGTGATACCTATTGCCTACCCACTCATCAATCACGGTGTTCAGCTGACTTGCACTGATAGACCCCTATTGTATTGGAATTAGGCACCCATCTTTTGACTGTTGTCAACTAATCTCTTCAATCTTCGATTCTACTCTATGTTAGAACATTTCTGTGAATGCTATTTTGATCTCAGTGGTCTTATTATGTGTCCCGTGCTAGGAAGCATTATTCTTCTTTTCATTCCAAATTCAAGAATACGACTGATACGATTTATTGGTCTGTCCGCCTCTCTTATTACTTTTTTGTATTCCCTTGTTCTTTGGATACAATTCGATCCTTCTACGGCCAAATTTCAATTTGTGGAAAGCTTTCGATGGCTTCCTTATGAAAACATCCATTTTTCTTTGGGTCTAGACGGTATCTCTTTATTCTTCGTCATATTGACCACATTTCTGATCCCTATTTGCATTTTAGTGGGTTGGTCTGGTATGAGAAATTTTGGGAAAGAGTATATTATAGCATTTCTTATTTGTGAATTTCTAATGATCGCCGTCTTCTGCATGCTGGATCTTCTACTATTCTATGTTTTTTTCGAAAGTGTGCTAATCCCTATGTTGTGCGGAGCTGAGTATCTTCTATTCGCTGGGATAAAACAAAACTTTTCCTCTTCGAAATGTAATTGACTCTACCGCTTCGGTAGAGGATGAGCTCGAAGAAATCAATTACCTCTTCGAAATGTAATTGACTCATCCGCATCGGATGAGGTTTCACTTGAGTAACTGGGTACCTCTTCACGTAGTTCGAGTACCTTTAGACCTCTGCAGGGGCCTTGTGCAGTAAACCCCCTACGGGCGGTCGTCCGTCGTAAAGTAGTCCCCGCGAAGCTTTCGGGAATAGGGGTAGTCTTGTGTGTAAGCATAGCATTTCTGGTCGAACTCGCCCAACCCAACAGAAGCAAACCCGACAGACACATCTTTTTCCTTTTGGGAGGGTACTCCGAGTAGTGGGTACCTCGTAGGACCTCGACCCGCCTACTCGGGTCTTGTATGGATATGCAGGAAGGGGTGCTCCTAGGTGTGTGTAGGGCTTGTGTTTGTTCGCGAGAATGGATTCCTCGTCAAGTCTGGGGGTGTGGACACACTTGCGCGAATTCGGGTAACGGCTACAAGGGAGAAATCGAAAGGAAACTGTATCCGACCAGGGATGGACGTAAACTCGTAAGCTACCGAGGGTAGGGATAATCGTCCAGGCCTTATTGTGAAAGAAAAAAGCCGCCCCGCCACAGCAGGCGGGTTGGTTCCTGTCGCCGGGGAGCTCTTGGCGAGGAGACCTTAGGATAAGTTTATAAAACTAAGGGGAGGATCGACCCGTTCAGTAGAATTCCGAAGAAAGACTGTTGGCAGTACTATACTATAAAGATGAGGGTGGAGACATTTCTTTCTTTGGCCCTGAAATGCGGGCAGGGTAGAGCTCGACAGAGGATTCAAGAATAGGGATTGGTCCTGTCCTTAAGATTCAGATAAGAAAAGAGTTCCAAACCTTTATGCATGCACTTTCGTACAAGTTCCGGCCAGGAGCGAGTTTACGAGCTTAGCAAGGGCGCGAGGTTTCAATAGATACTTATACGCAAGCAAGTCTGCCGGGTTGGAACGGAAGTGGCTTAGTTCGAAGAACTCTGGATGAGTGTTAACGATGGTTGACTAAGGATGACGGAACGATGGCTATGGTAAACCAATCGCTTAGTGCTTGCGCTATAGAGCTGGTAAAGACCCAACCGAAGCGCTCACATCACAGTAGTAGTAGCGGCCTTAAGTCGGGGGGCGGCCATAACATAAGGCTATTTCACATCTCGCTCTCTATCTATAGTACGAGAGAGGGATCCGCTGCGTGAGCAACCCGACTGTGCGTTAGAGACCGCACTCCATCTTTCTTCCCAACGAGCCTTTGGAAGACGAGCCTTGCCTTCGGTTCTCAAGGTTTATAATGGCTCGACTGTAAGGAGACCTCTCCCTAACGTAAGTTAATTGGCGATTTCAATTGGAAATGTAATTGCTCGACCTCATAGGTCGAGGTATATATTGCTCGACCGTAGGGAGAGGGGGGGCTCCACGGGTAGACGCATCGGATGAGGGTAGCGTGCTATAAATAAAACCCTTCAGGTGAGCAATAAATTACGAGAGGGATGGTTTTCAGTATGTCGCCAGATAGGGCCCACTAGTCCGGCTAGCTAGTGAGCGGTTCTTTCGGGCGAGAAGCGGGCCGGGCCCCACAGGCGGGCATCCCCCGCAAGGCAAGCTGCATTGTTCGCCACCACCCCACCCGAGAAGCAAAAGATTTGAGAGTCCAGGCTGAAAATACATGCATAGATAGTGGTCTAATGACAAGGGCCGACGACGGAAGCTCGGGACGGAGCCGTATGATGCGGAAGTCTCACGTACGGTTCCCTGAGAAGGGAGTGGCTACCTACTGGAGCTTCAACCAAGCACCACCGGTCAATTCCGCTTTTGGGCCACCCCTTACTCTACCATTATTATAGGGGTCTGGGGTTCGAGACAAAGAAAGATCAAGGCAGCATATCAGTTTTTCCTTTATACTTTACTTGGATCTGTTTTTATGCTTTTAGCTATTCTGTTTATTCTTCTCCAAACAGGGACCACTGATTTACAAATATTATTAACCACAGAATTTAGTGAGCGGCGCCAAATCTTTCTATGGATTGCTTTTTTCGCCTCTTTCGCCGTCAAAGTGCCTATGGTACCAGTTCATATTTGGTTACCCGAAGCTCATGTAGAGGCACCTACGGCAGGATCCGTCATCTTGGCAGGAATTCTTTTAAAATTGGGAACCTACGGGTTTTTAAGATTTTCAATACCCATGTTTCCCGAAGCGACACTTTTTTTCACTCCTTTCATTTATACTTTAAGCGCGATTGCTATAATATATACTTCCTTGACCACTTTAAGACAGGTCGATCTTAAGAAGATCATTGCTTACTCCTCAGTAGCCCATATGAATCTGGTGACTATTGGTATGTTTAGTCTGAACATACAGGGAATTGGAGGTAGCATTTTACTGATGTTAAGTCATGGACTGGTTTCTTCAGCCCTCTTTCTATGTGTTGGTGTTCTATATGACCGACATAAGACTCGACTTGTTAGATATTACGGAGGTTTAGTGAGCACGATGCCGAATTTCTCTGTCATTTTCTTCTTTTTCACTTTGGCCAATATGAGTTTACCTGGTACTAGCAGCTTTATCGGGGAAATTCTTATCTTAGTAGGAGCTTTCCAAAGAAATAGCTTAGTAGCCACATTAGCAGCCGTTGGGATGATTTTAGGCGCGGCCTATTCCCTTTGGCTATATAATCGTGTGGTTTCTGGAAACTTAAAACCCGATTTCCTACATAAATTCTCCGATCTAAATGGCAGAGAAGTTTTCATATTTCTACCTTTTATTGTTGGAGGGGCGACCGTCCATTGAACTACCAAAGAAAAAAGGGTAAACCAATGTGATCATGACATTGTAGGTGCTTGCGATGGGACGGATGCGACTTCCCTCAGTTGGTTTGGGTGGCATAGCCCGTTGCAGAAGTCCCCCTTTTTTTTGATCCATTTCTTGAGTCGGAGCCAAAGCTTTAGCTTTACTTTACTAATCAAATAAGGGCAGGGACGCTCACCTTTTTTGAGGGTTGGTGTGGCTTGCTCTGGGTGGTACCGAGAAAGGACGGGAGGTAAGCATGCATGGTACTTCTCGACCCTGTCTCCGAGGGACAGTTGAAGGACTCATGAATGCTGCCGGGTTGGACGAGCCAATAACTCGAAGGCCTTCGCTCTCTTTTTTGAGCAAGAATCACAGCCTTACCTTCACCATGATACGGACTCCAAGTTATTATGGCAGAGCACGAGGAGGTAATCAATATGATGATGGGAATGGAAAGCAGAAGCACGACTGGGGTCTTCGTGGTCCAATAAAAGCATCAGTAAGAGTAAGGTAAGCATGAGACTTTTTGGTAGTACCGGTGAACCAGATGGCCTCGGCGATGGAATCTGGGGCGGAGGACTCGTAGTATCTCTCTAGATCTGGCAAAAGCGAAGGACCCCCTAACGTAATTCGAACCTCCTTTTTTTCAATACAATAGGGGAAAAGATCGTAGAGTTCCCTACCGAGACAACAGAAAGTCTCAACGGATCCTCCGCCACGGGCATACCTCTTCCGAGCGTCTTTCTCGTGGCGGGAACAGAAGAAGAGGGAAAGAAAGACCCGGCCGACCTGCCCAGGGCTTTCGGGCTCCTCTCGATCTTATTCGTAGTTGGGAAGGGGGAAGGAGTCTAAATCAATGGAAATTAATGAACCATCATTGATGGACGTTGCACATGACACGATCAATTCGACTCAAGGTACGGCGCTAATATAAGTTGCTGACTCTCCTAAAAGGAAAGGACAGAGCCTGAATTCAGACCGGACCAGACTCTTCAAGGTTAGCTTTCTACCTGCCTTTACGGCCTTAGCCCGAGTTAAATGGAACCCGGAGCGAGTTGAACGGAAGGGTTGGTGTGGCCACAGCTACAACTACTGGCCCTTAAAAAAAAGGCTTCTATTTTAAGGGCGCTACTGAAAGCCTTTTTTAGATCGTGTAATAGGGAGGAGCTATTGCGACTCGAAAGCCTTTGGTACTTCGGTAGAGCGAGCAGCCCTTAAACAAAAAACAAGGTTTGGAACCCTTCCCCTATTTCTGCATTTCATTCTCTATTTGGCCCGCCTCAAATAAAATGAGAAATAAAGATAGGCCTATTGATTCGAAGTCAGTACTCAAGGCTCGGTCAATAGCATAGCTATTTCTTTCCCGGGTCTCCATGGAAAGGCCTTCGCATTCCTAATCCGCCACACCAACCCCAGACGGCTTTGTTTGCCCCAGTGAATCGCATCCCCGCGAAACGACATTTGCGCCCCCATTCTCGCTCAGTCTTTGCAAGGGCTGGGAAGGCAGTCGTAGAAGCTCAGCCTATCGCCACGCCGACCAATCCAATACGAGATTGGGACCCTTCTCCAAGATTGGATGGAATGGCCCACCCAAGAGCGCTTATGTCATATGGAAACTCATGGCTGGAAACAATCCTTATGCTTTTGCGGTAGGAATAATAAGAATCAAAGTCCAGGTTGGTTGGTGAGCCTAGTGATAGGAGACTATCTAGCTTGGTTCGGAGAGCACTTGTTGGGTGAAATATTTTTTTTGCTAAATGTTATGGCCTAAATGCTGAACTATTGACCCTACTTGTTCGGATGGGTGTTCACCCCAAAGTGTTCCCGGACTGCATGCATACATCCGTAAGTAACTTAGTGCAACATGGGAAATTTTATTGAGAGGAATGGAAGAACTCGACTGTAAGGAGAGGAATCAGCAAAGAAAAGAAAGGGGTCCAACAGTCTCTAGCCATTGAGCACACTCTCAGACAGTGGATGGGAGACTCTGTCACTCCTGCGCACACCGGATACCCCTCTGCGACCGGGATTCTCTTCTGGCGTAAGTTTCCCAGCGTGGGAATAAAACCATGCATCGCCTGCCACACAAAAATTAGGATCCTTTCCGGGACCGAGGCCTGCCACAGTTTACGCCATATACCGTCCCTTTCCCCGTCGACCCACGCTCCCACCTCCCTCCTCCTTAGTCTATACGCTCCTTTTACGGAGAACCTTCCAAACTGATCATCCACCCAGCACCACCCGTCTACTGGCGCGAATTCACTGAGCGGGATTTTTAGCACCCGGGACTGCACCTGCGGATCCAGCACATCTGTGAGCACCTCCGTGTCCCATTCCA
Organism: California macrophylla; assembly: GCA_036898065.1. NCBI lineage: Eukaryota > Viridiplantae > Streptophyta > Magnoliopsida > Geraniales > Geraniaceae > California > California macrophylla. The sequence goes on along the minus strand of JAYMTO010000003.1, from coordinate 36,437 downwards.
TCCGGTCAACACACATAAGGTCACAGACCTTCCTGCCCACCAAACTTGGACTGTCCGAGTGAACGTACGGGTCCTCCCCTGGCAGCCAGGCCTCACCTAATATGTCTGTGTCCTTCCCGTTCCCGCTAACCCTTCTCGCCCCTACCTTGACCGTGTCTCGGGCTGCCCTCCTCCAGACAAAGCTTGGGTTATGTCCCAATTGAGCCTCCAGAAAAGATGAATTTCGAAAATACCTCGCTTTCCAAATTCGGGCTACTAAGCTGTCTCCCTTCTCAAGAAACCGCCAACCTTGTTTGCTTAGCAACGCTATATTGAAGTCTTCGAGGCTCCGAAAACCCATGCCACCCACATCCTTATGCTTACACAAATCCTTCCATCTAGCCCAGTGAATACCTTTCCCATCTTTCCCATCCGCTTTCCACCAATATCGAGCTACTATTCTCTCTATGTCCTTTATCAAACCAGAAGGAAAAAGGAGAACCCCCATCGCATAACATAAGTCGGAATGGCCTGAGCCACTGCTTTGATTAGAACCTCCTTCCCTGCTTTTGACAGGAACTTGTTATCCCAATTCCCTACTCTGGCTGATACTTTGTCCCTGATATAACCCAACGCTCTTCTCCTGTCCCGCCCAATAAGATTAGGTAAACCAAAATAGAAAGTGCTTCTGTCCTCCTCCGGGATCCCCAAAATCCTACTCACCTCCTCCCTTACTCCTGGCTCTACATTGCTACTGAAGAAAATGGATTATTTCTGAAAATTTATGATCTGTCCTGACGCCCGTTCATACACTTGAAGTAGCTGGACCATCCTGTTAGCCTCTTCTTGGTTTGCCCTGCAATATAGATCACTATCATCTGCAAAGAATAAGTGTGAAATCATAGGGTCCCCTCTTGCCACCGAGCATCCTTTTATCGCCCCTATCCGAACCTGATCAGTCAATAAAGCTGAGAGCCCCTCGGTCACTAGTAGGAATAAGTACGGGGATAGAGGCTTGACGAAGCTGGAATAATAGGTCCAACAGATCTGCCACTCGTTACTATGTTATGCGAGACCGATGAGATAGACTCCCGTACCAAGTCTGTCCACTGAGGATGGAAGCCCATTTTGGTCATCACTCCTACCAGGAAATTACACTCCACCCCGTCATATGCTTTGCTCATATCAAGCTTGAGAGCCATAAAACCGGCTCTCCCTGATCGAAGTCTGCGCAGGTAGTGAAGAACTTAAAAAGAGATTAAAACGTTGTCTGAAATGAGCCTCCCTGGAATAAAGGCACTTTGGGACTCGGATATCAGCAGATAGCAGATTCATCAGAGGTTTTAACCTGTTGGCCATAACTTTCGAAATTACATTACCTTGTAGCTGACATTGCACAATGCAATTGGCCTTAAATCCCCCATACCTTCCGGATTACTTTTCTTTGGCAACAACACCAAATTGGACTCATTCATCCCCTCCGGCATTTTCCTGACCTGAAAAAAATCTCGCACCACCTTTACCTCCAACCACATCCCAATAAGATTGGTAGAAGCCCGGATTCAACCCATCTGGTCCTGGTGATTTATCTGCTCCCATCTCCATTATAGCCCGATTTACTTCCTCCTCGGGGACCTACTTAAGGAGACCATTCTGTTTCCGCGAAATTGCCGGTTCAATCTTGTTCAGGACCTCTTCGACCTCTATGTCCGAAGCTTTAAAAAGCTTCTCATAATAGCCTGTCATCAAAGCTTCCAAACCCGCCTCCCATTACACCCAGTTACCGTTGTCATCCCGCAACTCCAAGCCAAAATATGCATGTTTTTTCCACCACAACGGCTCACACGCACAAAACAATGTCGGCGCACTACCCGCACGAAATGAAATAATGCTTGTTCGCCCGGCAAGAATGAGGGGCTTCCCTTACTCGAGCTCCCGACGCCCGCGGAGTCCGCTGCCCACAAACCCAGTTCTACTTGTATCGCCACGCGCATCACAAGTAAGCCAGCCAACAGCCTTATGGGTCAGAGCCAGTCCACCGACTCCACCTCCCAGCTTTGATGAGAGTAACTTCCTTGACTCCTCATCAGGATAACCCAGTAGTCCGCTACCCGGCAATCACCCCCACCAAGTACTGTACCGAGAGTACAACAATTCAAATTCACCAAGTGCCATATCAACAGCACCATATTGGTTCTCAATTGTCCCTCCAACCAAATTCCGTCACATTATGAAAGTGGCACTGAAGCTCATTCCAGCGCCAAATGTTCACTTCACGCCCGAGAACACCACAGTTCAAAGACCAACTTATCCAACAACCTTCAACACACACATACTGTCTTTCACTTTAGAAAGATACTCTAAACAGTTCTAGTCTCATACCGACAATGGATTACCATAACCGGCCTTATCCACTTTTTTTTTTCGAGTCCTTCGATCTGCGGCACTCGCATTTAAACAGTCATTGTCTCGAGTCCAAGGTGACTCAACAAGGCTTCCCCCAACAACGTCCTCGTGTGGGTTCTTCAACATCGCTTCGTCACTGACTCAAGAGCGCCACCTACTTTCGGACTGCCTATCATCTCCACTCTTCTTTTGAGTAGACAAGTAAAGTAAAAAAAAAGATTAGCCATGCCGTCTTGAGTCGGGGTCTCCTACCATCCCATGTTGCTCACACCAACATGTCTCAATCTGACATAACTACCCATCCGCTTTACTTTAAAAAAGCTCACTTCTATGTCTCTCCACCCCACCAAGGTAACGTCTAATTGCTTGAGATGGCCAAGGCTCACTCCGCCAAGCCAACGAAATTGGAGTGTGTTGCTTGTGACGCTCTCTTTACTCACTTGCCAATTGGTCAAATATTTAGCCAGCTGAGGTCTTTGTCGCCAATCTACACCACATGCATCATTCTCTCCTACTCCTTTCTTTCCTTCCTTCCCTCCTATACCCTCTCATTATTTCATTTATTTTTCAACATTCTCATTTGCCTATTTTGTGTGTGTTTATTGAAACCTGTCTAATAATATGCCATTTTTATTAAGCAATTGACTCCCTCATCTACTGGTCATACCGGTAAGAATGGAAACATACATCTAAAAAGCATTAGAGTTCCTAAAAGAGTTGGCCTTGTATTTATGTACTTAACATGATATACAGTGAAAAGAACATGAACCAACTAAAACTGCATTCATCATCTTCTGCTTTAGCCAAATTAAGCACACACCAAACTGAATGCAGAAAGGCCCAGTGGTTAAGAGCTCCCTCCAACATCATGGAGGACCAGAGTTCAAGCCCTGGTACAAATAATCTTATGTCTTTTTAGGAATCAAGTGCTTTAGTGCCCCTTTACTTGTACATAAGTAAGGTTTATTGCTATCTTTGCTTGGTACACATTTGGCTGATAAAAAGATGCAGAAGTTATAACATGACAGGAGACCCTTTTTCTAGGATAATTGACTATAATGCTATACAATGGAATTTGACAAATTATTTAACCTAAATCTTGACTTGAATTGTATCTCTATTCTTTTTGCTGAAAAGATATACTCGAATTAATAAGTACACAATGAGAAACCCCTGGCCAATGACAGTACAATGAAGAACATATCCCTGACCTCTCGATAGACTGAAAGTGAAAGAGATTCAATTTGCCGAAATAAGGGAATCTCTAATTAGGTTTAGATACCATATTTAAATAGAAGAGAACCCATATATATATTACAGATAGTTGAATGAATAAGTACAATAGCGGACCTCTCTTTATATGAATATGACCTACATTAAAATAGGAATGAAACTCAAACAAAATAAGAAAGACATGAGGACCAAGCTCCTAAACTTACTTGGACAATAAAGAATTCGATGGTCAAACCCGAGCCAAACCCAAAGTTCAAGCTCATAAGTGGAGACTCCAAAATGTATATCAAGTGGTGACAGAAGTCACATTTTTCGATGTCCTCCCTCGCGTGCATGCCCGGATTGAGATGAATGGCTGCACGTGGACTAAGAATAACAAACAGAGCTTTGACCCTAATCGAAGGGATGATAGAGAGGGGTGCAGGCCAAAGAGAAACCAGACTATTATATTAAAGTTGAAACCAACCCAAAAGCTCAAGTTGATTGGTGGAAATCCCAAGATATAGAACAAGTTGTAACACGGCCACATCTTTTCGATGCTGGACTGATACTTTTGAATAAAAGCCAACATTTTGCAATTCTTTTTTATTTTTATGTTGTTAAAATATAGTTGTAAATGGTCATAGTTAGTCTAATCCGCTTTAAGTTAAGTGTGACTACTCCCACGGTTCGTGGTATATGGATTAAGGTATATTCCATACCTATAAATACTGAAGGATCTTGTCGTCTTGCTGGTGCATTTTGTAAAACATTTATTATCTATATTTTATGGGAACCCAAATAATCTGGTTTCTTTATCTATGAGTATATGCCTGAGTTTTTCTGTAAGTTGCTTTTGTAATGCTTTTGATATTTTGTGTAATTGTGATTTTTTTCTTCAAATTAGGCAACCTCTTTCCAGCCCCAAATATACCAAGATGTCCTCATTGGGAAATGGAGGAAGGTGTGCATGCTTCGTTCAGCTCCTGGAACAACTCCACCAATGAAAACATATACGGATTTGCCTTTTTATTTTCAAAAAGCCGACGTGTCCTATGGGGTGGGATATGAACCAGTCCTTGCAGATGTGAGCTATGCTTTTACTGTAGCTCTTCGCAGGGCTCATTTAAGTGTCAGGAACCCTATTCCACCCCCCTCAGCCACCAAAAAAAGAGAAAAGTCTTCCGTGGTGGGATGATATGCGGAACTACATTCATGGAAAAATGACCTTGTTCTTCACTGAATCACGATTCCACATTCTTGCAACTACAGATCCTTATGAAAAGCTTTACAAACTTAACTCAAATTACATCAGGCCATATGGAGTCAATCAGATGGCCGTGTTTTTGTTTCTGCAAAGGAATTTCCACTCAAGAGAGTTGGTCAATTCTTAGCCTAGGTAAAGTCCATCTTGTTGTGATAGAAAATTTTAGCTAATGTAATAAAAAGCGCGATTGTTGCTCCAAAGATTGCACCCACTTTATTTCGAGTCTCATTCGATTATTTCTTTTTTTTATGAAAAAGTCCACTTTTTTTAACAACTTTTTGACATTACAAGTCCTTTCTGTATTTTTGTGTTCCTAACCACCCACTCATTTGACAACGGTTTATGTTTTGAGTTTGAGCCCGCTTTTTAGCCTTATTGATTTATCTCATCACTTGATTGATTCAGAAAACCTTTCTTTCGGAGTTGACAACGATTAGTAGATAATAAAGCAAAAAAGTAACCCTTCAAATAGAAGCTTACACACACATAGACAAACCAGCACTTTTTATTCATTAATAGAGGAAGTACAATAGGGGTTACACATAGACAAACTAGACAAACCAGCCACACAACTAAACACAACATAGAAATATAAAACAGCAAAGTCCTAAAAAACGAGCTAATGCTCATTTATGGGGGTTTTGTTTAGGGGGGGGGGTTAGCTGCTGCCGCTTCCGCAGCTCCCACAATGAGCTCCTGCCGATAGAGGAGCAGAGCCCTCTTACGATCGTCAAAAGCTCGAATCTTGTCTCGAGCAGTTTGCATGGCTTGCGCCACCAGCTCCGGATCTATGGGCGGCATATGCTCCCAGAAAGCATCCAGCCTTTGCTGCTGAAAACCCCTCGCCTCCTCTATACGTCTCATAAGACTTTCAATTTGAATAAGTCTCACAATGGTAGCTGGCTCCATATCTCCCTTTGCTTTGACAAATAGAGAAAGAAGCTTCTATTTATAGGCGTTGGAGGCCCTGAACTCTTTCTTATTTGAATATTATTTCATTTAAGTGGTGTCCTGTCTTGTCTTGCTTATGACGAAGGGGCCGACCCCCATTTTTCGGGGGGGTCGAAACGTGGCTTGACACCGACGATAATATGTCAGACTAGTACTCCACCAGGAGCTGCCAAAGTACGTTCAGCCAATCCTCACTCGACAGCAGCTCCGTCCTAGCGTCGGTGATTGACGTAAAGCCTCTGCCTCTATCGCTTGATTGAAAGGATCAGACCCTTTCCCCTACTTTTGACAGCAGAACGGAACGAAAGCATTTTTTTATTAAAATAAGTAAGGTAAACTTGCTTTTGCCGATTGAAATCGGATAGGGGCCTGGGCCGTCCTGGAATGGGCTTTGTTTGGACTCGTTAGGTTTGGACCATTACCTTTAGTGAGGCCTAACGTGTACACCTTTTGTCATGAAGATGTGATCTTATCCACCGATGGGTCTTGTTCTAAGCCCAATCCTCTCGTCTTAGGATATCAAAAAAGAAATCACGGGAACTTATCCTTTTTGGTTGACAACCTATGTTGGGCTGACTAAGCCCACTATCCAAAAAGGGTCCCATCTTGTGTCGGGTTAAGGCTCCACCTCATGTTGGGTTAAGGGCTTTTTTGAACCCAATTTCTTCACTTGTAGTCTAGGGCTTTGCTTGGCATTGGGCTTCGATAACGCTTGCTTTCCTGGTCTTGGATTAAACCTCTGCTCTCCTTTTCAGTCTATAGGCTCTGGTTTAGGTTCAATCTTATAAGTTTAGCTTAGGTCCATCAATCAATCTCTCATAAACCCCTCATGCATAACCAAAGATACCTTCTGATTGATAAACCATATCTAGAGCGGACTACCCCGTAAAGAACTCTACTTTCATTTACTCTTTTGACTTGATAAGAGACTCGGCTTTTGCCCTTTATTGATGGATCCCCCACTTGTCTTGTTAAGCTTGTTAAGAAAGAGCTTTCAAGGCTTTCAAAGTCACTTGCTCTTGCTTCACTCAGATAATGATTTTTCAAACTGATAAGATTTTATAAGATTCGGTTGACTGTCTAGGTTCTACTTTGACTAGTGAAAAGGAAGCATTGAACTTAGCCTGAGCTCTTGCTTGTTGAGACCCTTAACTTGAATGAGAGATAAGCAAAGATATATGGATATGGAGTTTAGGCGTCGATGCTTGATGGCATAATACATGTTCCCCCTACCTCTTTAACAAGCAAGACTTTGAGAATGGTAAGACCGGATTACTGAAAGGTAAATTCTCAGAAGCCAGCGCAACTACAAATCTGACACTTGCTTGATTTTTTTCTTTAGTACGAGGACGAAAGTTTGAAAGATCTAATCTGGCTGAATTGATCCATCTATTTGTATGTAGGATCTTTCTTTATAGAATGCTTTGGCCAAAATATCTCAGTAGGAAGGGGTCCCTAAGTAGAAAGGATATTGGAGTTATAACCTCTTTCTCTCTGAACCAAAAACTTCTTTAGAAAAAACTTCGTAATGTATTCTTTGGACATGGGAAGCATGAGAGAGACCTGCTTGCGCTTGCCTTAGTAATGCGCAATCTTTGTTTAACAGGCTCGGCCAGACCTTCTGGAGCAAGCAAGGAAGAGTTCTCTTCTTTCAAGATCAAGATAAGTAGACATCGCTTTTCGAGCTCAAGAATGGAATAAAGAGCAAGGGCTCTGGAAGCTCTAGCCTGTAATTAAGGGTACACTTTCTCCCGAAGTAGAAAAAAGAGTGATAGCTGATCCGATTGAAGTGGCTGCATGCGCGTTCGTAGACTCGGTTAGATAGAAGAATGAAGGCTTCTGTTGTACTGTACCATTAGAAGAGGTAAACGGAGGATTTGAATCTCGTTCTTCGATGTCCTCCCTGGCTCCTTATAGTCGAGAAATAAATTACCTCGCGAAGAAAGAAATAGAATAAATGACTATTGTAGATGCTACTTCACTTAGTAGCTCCTGTTCTAGTACCGTAAACAAAGTAAAGTCCTAGAGCTGCTAAGCGTCTTTCCACTTTTATCTTGCAGATAATAGGTTGACATTTCCGATGCTTCTTTTAGCCGCCTCCACGCTTGAATCCATAGGCGCGAAGCGGGGCTTTTTCTTTTCTTTTTCTATTGGAAGTCAAATTCTCTTTTTCATGAATTAAATGACCAATTAGAAGAAGTGCTTCTTGCTATTTTCGGATGACTAAAATAGTGCGTGTTCATGGAAATAGGATTAATAGCTACACAAAGCGTTGAGGCCTCTAGTAATGAGGATACTCGTCGTATTACAGTTAGTCATGCTACTTCGTCCCCTGAGGACTTAGAAATAAATGATCCAGCGGCTGTGGATGCAGGTCTTATTACAGAAAGTCTTTTTGCTATCAGAGAGGTTGTTCGTACCTAATAGATTGAATAGTTTAGTTGCCAGCTTCCTAAGCAAGTGTGTGCTCCAGTTAAAAAGACCCAAGAGGTGGATCCTGCCCCTTATAAGCAACTTTATCACACTGAGGATTGCAAGGCAATGCCACTACGCAATTCAAAAATCATAAAAGAAGAAGATTCGTAAACTTCTTCCTTTTCTCTTTTCAATAGAGTCTTTCTAGTTTATCAATCTAAAACAAGTAAGTAAACAGCGGTCCTAAAAGTTCCCATTTCGCGGAACGGGGGAGTGGCTAACTCAAGAAGTAAATGCCCCGCTGTCGAAGACTGAGTTAGGTTGAAATGCTATAACTCTTGAAAGCTAAGAGCAAAGTCTAAGGAAACAAGTAAGTCAGCTAGGTTCGTTTCGTGTCAATTATAAGGAAAAAGCACTCTAAACTCAATACAAAGAAGAAAAAGAAAACGATTGAGAGCATGCATAAGCCCTCCAACTCCCTCTCCCAGCGAGCGAAGAGCGAGCATTGTCTTCTGTTGTTAGAATAAGTCGAGTCAGCCCGTGCTCCCTCGACCTATCGGAGAGGAAGTAGCTCTACTATGTCAATCTATTCCCGATGAGGAACCATTTGCTTATAAGAATTCGTTCCTTAGGAAAGAAGAAGGTGCGCCAGGGTAAGAGCTTACATAGTATATATCCATCGTTGAGGTAGCAGTTTCCCCAATCAATAAATATCTTATATAGGCCGCCGCATCTATCCCGATTAAGAGAGATTTGAGCCCAGCCCGGGGCTAGAGGGAGTGAAGCTTGCTCGACTGTTAAGGTAAGGAGAGGATCTCATTTATAGTTGATTGAAAGCTTACTTTAAGCAGTGGTATTTTATTAATATAATAGGCCTTAGCCTTTTCCGATGCGATGGAGCGAGTAGTTCATCGTGGAGGTTCTTTCACATTGGAGCGGGGCAACGGGTAAGAGTTCTTTATGATCACTCATAAGCGGCTGTTCGGTTGTTTAGGATAGGAACCACAATACAATGGTAAGACGATAGCCCAAACAAAAGCCTACCCAGCGAGTGATGAACGAGCAGACAGACCCTATGAACCTGGAAAGGACCCATTTTATTTTCTTGGTCTAACGAAAACGAGACTTTGTAAGTTAAGATGGAATTAGAATTCTTAGCAGAGGTTGGGTGTTAGAAAAGAAAGGACGGACAGGTCGGACCGCAGCAACAGGCCAATCGAGTTCCTGAGGAAGAGAAAAAAGTACTGGCACGAAGCTATTCGCTTCTTTCAACCACTTACGCTTCGATACAACTTCTTCTACCTAAATTGAATTCTATCGAAGAGCCTGCCCAGGCTTCTGCTTCTTATTCTGCATTAGCCGGTTTGTTAAAACGAAGACGAGTCTGCATCATCAAAACTCGCCGAACTCGCTCCTCCATAATTCGTAGCTGAGGGAGATGAATGATATGGTTGAACTTGGTCGAGCTGCTTGAGACGTGGCTGAATAATTCCTTAAATAATGAATTAAATTCAGCCAACGCAACAGAAGATCTTAGAATTCTTTGTTCAAAGGCAAGAGCTCCTAGGGGAAAGAGAAATAAAATAAAAGACGAACAAAAGCACTGTAAAAGAGCTTACATGGGTAAAGATACTAAAGCTTGCTCAAACTCAAACGCAAGTTCTTTCAGCGGAATTAAGCCAATGCGAGCAGATAAGGATGCAGATTGAGAGTCTTCTTCTAAGATTGAAGTTTCTCTGTTCACCAAAAAAGAAAGGATAAACTTGGCTTTTCTCCAACAGACCAATCGATATAGATGCGAATGTAAGCTTTCTTTACTTAGAATTCGTATGCGATCCTGCCTTTGCTTACTCGGCCTAGTTTTCGGAGCGAGGAGTTGCTTGATTGCCATTCCCAGATGTTGAGGGATTGCAATTGCATTGAGCGAGAGCAGAGTAAGAAGAAGAATCTTTTGCGGGCTTAAAATAAAAGGGGAGCATGATCATCGCTTGAGGCAAAAAGGAAGGTACACTAGATTTCAATTTCACTCATGGACGCTTATGTAAAGGGGGGGCGTCTGTTGCCTATGAGAATTCATCATGTTCACTATGTTACAAGAGGAAAGGGCATATGAGCGAGAAGGGGTTGCAAATACTCGCACGAAAAGCTCTACTTACCGGTTAGGGCCAAAAAAGAACTTGATCTTTGTACTCATTGCTTAGCTGGTAAGCGAGATAGAGTTTCATTTGCTAAATCCAGTACACCATCTAGACGAAATAATATCCTAGATTTGGTACACTATCACTGAAAGAGTTCGATGTATGTTATCTCACGCAAAGCTCCCAAACTCATATTGGGGAGATGAAGACTGCTATTGATGTTGTCAATCTCTTGCCATCAATTACTCTTTCTTGAGGTATTCCAGATGAAGTATGGTCGTGAAAGAAGATCGATTATGATCACCCTGAAGGTCTTTGGTTGTCGCGCATTTGTCCACATCCCTAAGGAAAGGACGAGCGAGCCAAACTTGATTCAAGAACCAAGCAGTGCATCTATCTTGGCTCACCTAAAGATGAATTCGGCTACAGCCTATGGGATCCAATAAAAAAAAAAAGAAAGGTTGTGAGAAGTCGAGATGTTGTGTTTTTCGAGGATCCAACTCTACTATAAAAGACCTCAAGGAGTCTGAGAAGTCACAACCGATTAGCATTGTCCGTCATTCTTCTTCACCATCCCCTATTGAACGAAGCGAAGTGTAACTAGTAGAGAGTGAAGTATACGTAGCGAGGGGAGCTGGCAGGGGTTAAAAGGGTTTAAAGTAAAGGAAAGAGAGAGAGAAGAAGGAGAAACTATTCAGGATGAGAATACTGAGCAAGAAATGCAAGAATCATCCATCAATGAGCATCCTCAGTCAGATGATGAAGCGAGCTTATTAGTATTAGTCAAGAGGTGGCTACGAAAAGAAAGAAATGCCCCAGTCCAACCTGAGTCACGACGTGGCGATAGAGAAAGAAGCCCCTCCACTAAGTACTCTCTAGATGAATATGAACTTATCGCTGATGGGGGGGCCTCAACATTATGGTATGTAGAAGTTATAATCTGCGATCATAAAGAAGAATGGGAATGGGATAAAGCTATGCAAGAGGAAATGCAATCCTTGCATGAGAATTAGACTTCTGATCTAGTGGAGTTGCCTAAAGGGAAGCGAGCGCATAGATGCAAATGGGTGTTCAAACTCAAGACTGAAGAGAACAACCCTAAACCAAGATACAAAGCTCGAATTGTTGTTAAGGGATGCAACCAGAAAAAAGGCATCGAATCCACTTTGATTTAATATTTTCTCCAGTTGTGAAGATGTCATCTATCCGAGTTGTAATGGGTCTAGCTGCTAGTCTAGACTTGGAGATTGAAAAACTTGATGTCAAGACCGCATTCTTACATGGAGATTTATAAGAATAAATTTAGATGCCGCCATTCTCTGCTCATCACTCTGATTAGAATTACTTCTTGTTTCCCGAAATGTTTTACCCTCATCTGTACTAACGCTAACGATGTCCGCCGATATGAGGTTGTTTACATCTACCGCAAGGAGAGGGGCGAATGCGAATTTATGAGCGCTCGACTAAAAGGATAGGATGCGCCTTCAACAGAGGACGCAGCTGTTTAATCTAGGCCTGGATATGCGTCTTCGTCGTACCGAGGCTGAAACCATTATCTCTTTCTGGGCTCGTTGGCTGAACCTTGGTGTTGGGAGTTGGGGGCTGCCTGTCATGTCATCCCGCCTGCAAGAATGAGTTAGGCTGGCCGGGCCGGCTCTCCCCGCTGAAGCCTATTGGTGCTAGTCAGTATTGATACGGCCTTGTTTTGTTCTCTCCTTGCCTAGTGGAGATGGATGAGCAAGATATTCAGGTCGTGCCTGGTATGAGCATTCTAGGGAGCTACTATTGCTACAAGTGTGACACCCCTTTCTTCGATGAAGGGTCTCCCCCGTCCGAATAGTGCTTCCGGGACGTTCTTTGCTTGATGTAACACTTGTTGGCTATTAGTGTTTTAGCGCTTTGTAATCCTAGCCGTGACGTAGTCGTTTTGAGTGTCTTGTACTCCTTCGCCGCTACCGTCCGAGGGTAGCCTATATAGATCCGGCTTGGAATAAGATTATTTTATGCTTTCGCATTTAATGCTTTCCCTTGTGGATCAAAGCCTGAATATTTTTGTTCAAATGAAATGACATATTTCCACTATCCCAACTTCTTCTTCTTTGATTCCTATAAGTTTGTCCCATGGCTGGGACGTCTTCAGTGAAGTATGCTGCTCGTAGGAGGTCGGTGGCTAAAGGCTAAAAGAAAAGGCGCCGCCGTCGTCAAGCATTCTATCGTCGTGCCCCTGCATACGGACGTGGCATGAATTCAGGGGGGATGATTCAGAAGGTGAGGCGTCTGCCGCTGGTTCTACCCCTCCGCCAACGAGTCCGGTCCGACTGAGGTGGAGATTAGGTTTCTCTTTCTTTGCAATGCAAGGCTCCGGGAGAACGTCGTCAGGATTATCTCACGCCGCTCTCTGTCCTGTCGTCATGATCTGCCCTCATGAGCCCCCAAATGGCATGAGCCTCTTACATGCTTCCTTTTGTTTTTCGTTCTTGGCACTGGCACTTTGGGTACTTTTGGCTGTCGGTGCTCCCCTTCCCGGTGTATGGGGAGCAGCTCATCCATCTTTTTCCCTTTCTTTGTGGATTGTATCCTCCTCATCATCGTGATCATGGGGAGGTGGTCCTTTTGTTTTGTTGCATTAGTTTTGCGCAGCCAAGCATGTCATGGTTGAGGTTGAGGCCGTCGGTCTCCCTTTTATAGGAGGGTAGTCTCTTGTCGGGACCCCTTAGGTTCCTACCTTGTGTTGAAAATTTAGGTCAGTTTTTTTCCGTTGTGTGACAGATATGGGTCGCCTATTCGATCCGGACCGCTGGGTTCTTTTGCGTTGAAAATTGATGTAACCATTACTATTTCGAACGGGCTTTGGGATTTTACTTGAGAGATGTAGGATAAGATGTCTTTTCGAATCTCGAGCTCCTTTCAGTTATTGTGCCCTTTTGTGTTCTCAATGTCATTATTGATGTGAGCAGTTGTAACGGTTTTAGGCTGTTGCATGCTCCTATAGCTTGATAATACACGTGTCAATTATTCACTGGAGCGACGTCAATGCCCTCCTCTTATTCAAATGCTCGTTCTGAACTCGCAATTTAATACCCTAACAGATTTGAATCCCCTAACAATGACTTACATCCAAGCAGCTACCTACTCGCTCTTCGCTCGTTCCCGCGCTCTTCGCCCGGACGTTACGTCTAAATCCCTAACATCTTTTGGGAGGAAGATTTTAGTATACAGAAAAGAACTGATCACTCAAGACAAAGAGAGACTACTAAAAACAACATAAGAGATATTGGCTGCTCGCGAAGAAAGAGGGTAGCCGGGCGCAACGCTGTAAGCGATACTTAAGATCGAGGAACCGCCTTCGTAACTAGACTTTAAAAAGAAACTAAGATAGTTGATTGAAGACTTTAAGCAGTGGGCTCGCCCTTTTCTCACACCTGCCTTTCCAACCATATTCCCTAGCTAAGGTAAGGGGACGAAAGGGAAAGGATGCGAAGCAATGCAGCAGGAAGCTATGAATTCGTGAAATATTATACTTTACAAACTCAGTTTTTAATTGCTTTCTAGGTGCTTCTACAGAACATCCAGCAAGCCCTTTGCAGCTACATATTCGCGGAACGCTCGCACCCTCTCCCGATACGGTCGAGCAATAAATTACGAGAGGTCGGGCGGTAGGTTGCTCCTGGTGTATATAGCCTGAAGTCTCTCTACTACGAACTTGGTTGATTGAGCCAAGGTTTTCCTACACCAGTCAGTCGGCACTGAGAACTGAACCTACGGAGTGAGTAAGGCATATGAATATGAGCTGCTATAGCCCCATAGCATAGGGGGGGTGGACTGTGTCTTCTACGATCGGTCGGTTAGCTGGTGCGACTTTTAGGACTCTCTCGACTCTCTCGCGGGTCAACCATATCCGGTTCGAGATTGAAAGGCTTAAGGACTGTCTAATCACATACATTATTTTACACAATGTATTGACGAGAAAGAATATGGTATATACGCATAATCCAAGCTAGACTTGGTGTTACTTTTATAGCAATAAAAAATAGAATAGAGTAGTACACTTCATTTAAGCTATTAACCCATAGCTTAGCTATAGTGACTACGTACCAGCCTATCATACAAGTGAATAGCTCATAGGATACAAGTTACTCGAGTGCAAATGAGAGGTATTACTTACATCACGATATCTTTTTCTTCCTCATTCTTATTTTGGTTTTTGTATTATGGATCTTGGTTCACACTTTATGGCATTGGAGCTATCGAAAATGGGATGCGAACGGTTATGAAGAGTGAATGCTTTCACGAGCTTAGCTTGTTTCGTAAAGCAGATTGAATAGCGTCGATTAAGTACTCCCAAAACAAAAGGGGGTCAGTGGCAATGCCCTCCAACACCGTCCCACAGCTTCTTCTATTCCTTGGTGGCCTGCAGCTCTTATTTTATTTGAGCAAAACCCATTCTCGATGCAGCTTCTTCTTTCACAAGGGACTCCGCCATTGAATCTATTATCTAACACTTTTTACGTGACATCTGATCTTTCCTCCCTCATAGCAAAACCTGTAAAAGCGGAGACTGCTTATCCTAAGAATGACAGGTATTGATTCACTGCCCATTTGTCATTTGCACCTGAGACCAGTAGCTTATTCTATGCCATCTCTCCTCTTTCCTCTAATTTTCACTCGAGTAACTTCAATCCTCTTAACTGGGCATACTCCTTTAAAAGCAAGCATCTCCTCTCAATCGGTTGAATTGGTAACGGCATTGGGGCCATCCGTCCACAAATCATCTGAAAAAGTGGGTCGATTCCCCCGCCCGGATCAGTCTGTAGGTCGTAACTCTAGGCATTCACTTCCCTGTCCGGTCGTCCTCTTAACGATTATGGCACTGTTGGGAAAGTGTTATGGCAAAAGGTTACACAAAGGCGATAGGGTTCAAATGCGAGTAATGGCAGGAAACACTATTATCGGGCAAAGGGATGGGGCTTCAGTAAAATAACCTCGTACCCTAACCTTTAGTAAGAGAGATCCGGGGGGTGACCCTTTATCTCACCTGTCAGTACAGGAAGGTGGGCAGAGATGGTATGGAAATCCTAACAAACCGAAGACGCCCCTGTCTATAGGGATGCAGCAGAACCAAGCTCCTAGGATTGAAAACCTTCTAGGAAATCAAATAGGGAAGGCAGGACGAGCAGACTCACTTGTCGAACTAGGAGGAGCTAGAAGGTACGAGCTCTTTTATTAACCAGGCACAAATGGGCAGACTCAGGAAAAGGCGCTTACAGACTTGAGATTGACGATCGATGAACTCACTACGGGAAGCCCGAACCCCTACTTTATAACTAGGATTTATACCTTCCCCTTTCTATAATCTATAATAATAGGGTTTGCACTTGTGGAATTGGATTCTTTTCTGGAGCACCATATAGAGAAATAGACACAGAGGGGAGCATGGGTGACGGACTACCCTGTCTAAAAGCAGAGTTAAGGCATTAGGCCCCCACTCCCGAAACAGAAACTAAATACTATTTGACCTCTACCACGAGATCAACGGACTGATGCATGGCCCACAGGAGAGCTTTGACCCACTCGGGTTAAACATCAATAGACTAAAAGCCCTGTCTTGTCTCTCTTCGTAGCATCAATCGTTCCATCAATCGTTCGCTGGCTCTCGCGGAATCAGTATCTCCAAGTGGCTTTCGTTGGTCTTAGGTAGAGGTAGTAAGTCGAAGTAGGAATGTAAAGTCAGGACTAGAATGAGGAAGACGACAGACCCACCTAGTTTGAAAAGCTCAGTAAGAGGCTAGGTTGTTAGAGAGAGGTAGAATATATGGCTCCGCACGCAGGATCCGCTGTTGGATATGGGTCCGGATCACCACCAGGAACCGTGCAAAGGGAGAGGAGGAACTCTCTTAATCTTCATTAAGTCTTTATGGCACTGGAGGAAAGAAAGAATGGAAGACTTCGGAAATAGAAATTAGTAAGGAGAAAGTCGATGGTATAAACCTGAGGCAAGGTCGAGCCTTTCCTTTAATGGTTGGGGGATAAGTCCGGGAGTTACAGAAATGTGGTCTTAAGGCTCCCAGCTACAAGGGAGGGGATATGCATGATGACTCCTGATTGTTATTCTCTCGACCCTCTCGCCAGCAATATCATCCCGCAATCTCCAACATCATAGCTATCTCCCTGAATTGGTTCGTTCTCAATTCTCAAGTTATGGCTATGGCTTCTTTACTTTATCATCCATTTTGTTTGTAGTGAGGACCAGGTTGGCGACCCTATCCTATGTTTATGGCTATTGTGCATCTGCTGCATCACCAAAGGAAAATAGGCTTGTATTGGCCTTAACTAGCTCTTTCATCTTTAACGAATCGTTGCAGGACTTCACCCAATACCTCACCACACCTATTTTACAGGTCGATTAGAGCAAGCTCGACTTTCTTCACAGCTTTCGAGCCCCTTTATTAAGTAAGATAGGGCGCTTGAGCGCTCCTGCGCGATACGGCTTTCAAATCTGCAACGGCAGAGTTTATCGTAGTGCAATAAGCCCTTAAGGAAGTGTGTTTTACCTATGGCCGGCCCGCCCCTGACCTGACATAGATATCAAGCAATCGCGAGTGCGCGTGTGGGTACTAAAGTTCCTTATTTTCCCTACGGACGAGCGGGAACAAAGAACGACCTTGTGCCGTACACCCCCTGCTATCATCCCTTTCCCGCACGCGTTGCTGTATCCCAGGAGCCCAGAGTTCGGTTTTGTGTGAAGTCACGCTCGGTGATATAGATAAAGAAAGGCGGCTTCATCCTCATCAGATGCATCGGCCAGTAAAGGAAAGGGCGATCGAAGTTCAGTGAAGTAGGCATTACCTTTGACACACACATGGGTGCCATAGGAAAGGGAGCAAGTCCTCGTCGTCGGATTGTTAGTTGGGGTAATTTCGTGAAAGCCATCCTTCTTAATTAGGTGGAAACCAGCTCAATCTGATCTCCGGGGACGCTAGAGGATTGAACTAGCACACAGTACGTGAGCGAGTGCCTGGGATCTTTGGGTAGGTGTTCAGTGGATAGAGAGGGGTTAACAGAACAGCAATAGGAGACTATTCCCCACCTCTCTCAAGCTCACTCAGACAAATCGTCTGATCTATTGAGTTGATCTATTCCATCGATTCTTTCCTGCTTGAGGAATTGCGTAAGTGATGATCGAGATCACCGATTCTGTCTTCAAAGAGGGCCGGGGAATGGAATTATGAGTGGGAAACAGGCTTTACTTTATTTGAAGACCTAATCTCACTAAGATGATGCGTAAAAAGAAGAAGATGAAAGGTTGCGCGTCCTGAGGAGGAATTGAAGCGAGCTTCCTAGATAGAAGACAGCGAGAGGAAGCAGACTACCGGGCTTTAGGCGACAAGAAGGAAGTCATTAACTCACTTCAAGACGGGGGCTCAATACAGGGAGAAAACAAGTGCTTAGGGTATCAAAGAAGTCAGACTGAAAACAACACCCATTCTTTAGACTGATTGCCGGAATACAATTGCATGAACGCCTTCCCTTCGATGAACGTTCTAAAGCGTATCGAAAAGAAGAGAAGGGCTCCACGCAGTGGAATTAAGGAAGCGACGGGATTGAAGAAAGAAGGACCAACGACGATCCTATCCTAAGGTAGAAGGAGGAGTAGAAGTAGGCCTTAATTGAAGTAGGGGCAGAATCTAATGATTACGAGAGAGAAAATGCAAGAACTATGGGAAGCTATTCAACCTTTTTTTTATGATTGTTCCAGAGGCGCTGCCGCAGGCGCCAGCACCGACGGAAGTTGCCCACCCCGCTCCCTCAAATTATTAGCCGACTCGATCCATAACTTGCTGGTGGCTCTCCCTCCGACCATGGCACTGAATCTGCAGAAACTAAGCCAGAATTGGTTCTCCTTCTTATGAATGTGCATCCGTAACAGATAAAGCAGACGAAGAAAGCCTTTCTTCTAGGCGGGAAGAAGTTACAAAAGGCTCTGAGTCCTTATATATATGGGCTATTATACTCGGTTCCAATGGCTTTTCCTAAAGAGCATTTTCTGGAGCGAAACTTCAATCTTGGAGGAAGGGTAGTTTGACACCCGTTGCATAAAAGCGGATGGGGCAACCGTCAACATAAAGCTAGATAAGCAAAGGGAGAGGGAAGGGCACATTGCAACAACTTAAGCTAGTCACGCTAATCGACCTCAGGGTTAATCAGCGAGAACACCTTAACCCAGGCAATAACATCTATTAGCGTACAAGAATCACTGAACGCACTTATCGCAGCTTGGCTAAAGGTGAGCTAAAGCCCAGGCCTACACTGCGCGCTTAGCTTAAAGCAGCAGATTGCCAATTCCCCTCTTGAAAGCATTGGCAGGGAATAGCTTCACACCAAGTGCGAGAGTGCACGAGAAGGCAGTGATACGCACTAGCGCAAGTAAAAATATCGGTGGAAACTACCTGTGCGCCAAGGAGAGGGAACTACGCTCCCAAGAAAGAGCAAAACCTCGCCAAGGCATGCTACAACCTAAACTGCGACGACCAAACCGGAAGTACTACGAAGCAAGCGAAAGCGCTCTACGCTAAGCACAGCACGCAAAGCCAAGGGAAACACCGAATTAAAAGAGCTTGGTTTTTCCTTCATTTTTTTGCACTACCAATAGCTGTTCGCCTAAAAGAGGAAGTCTCCCTTAAGCAGCATATAAAAGAGCGTACGTAGCCAGCGCGGATAGATCAATCATCACTGTAGGCGTTCTTTCATTGATCATCATAGGCCCCAGTTAACTATTCTTCGCCGAGTATCAATGTCCTTCAAGATAAGCCCCTCCATCTTTTACAACAACCGATATATTCTCTTCCAGACCCATCACCCAGCTATCTATAAATGGATGATCTTTGTTGTGATCCAATCGATGGGAGTGGGGTATAGGAGATTCTCCTGTAATGCTAAAGGTATCCCGCGTATGTTCAGTGTTCGTGATCCCGTGCGTGATATAGGTCTTTCTCCCTGGTATCCAAGGGTAAAATAGTCTAATCCAGTGGGCTCATCCAAAGATCAAGCTTAGGCTTAGGCAGCATAAGCAACACCAATAATAATAAGTAATAAAGCATTTTCGCAGAAGCACAGCCCAGCCCGAGCAAAAGTATAAGTTGATCCATCAATGGCAGTGGCAGAGATGCCAGTTTTTCATTATTCTGTTTACCTTAGCACAAGCGCTAAGCGAGAATAATTCCTTCATCTTCAGTTCCATATCTTGCTGGAGAGTTTCTGTAAAATCCTTTTCCTCGTGTCCTAAACTTCCACTCGACCATCTGGCCAAGCAAGCTCTTCGCCTGAAGCTGCAGCTTCCTCCATCTCGTACAGAAGATAACTGGGCAATGGTGAGGTTACTACTCTTCCGGTCACAACCGGTATCCCCTTTCTATTCTTTCTACTAGCTGTAGCTAGTAGCTCTCTTCTTTCCTATTAGCTCGTAGTTCCCTTCCTCTAGTAGCTAGTGGGAATAACCTGAGGGAACTTGCTCCTAAGCCAATACGGATGCTAGCGAAGAGCGGAGGAGATAGATCAAAGAGTAGCGAGGACTCTTTTGACAGACATCCTTAGCAGCGTATTCCTTCAGTCCAATGAGGATAAAGAGTGAGAAGTCTTAGCCTCCATCTTTGAACCTTCTATTGGTGTCTCAACATCTGCAACCAATTATCCTAAAGGAGCTATGTTAGAAAAAAAGGGATGCCTTTCTTTGAGGCTCTTGTTTTCATCTTCCCCTGCAGTCACCCTCTTCTTTCTTCCTCAAGCTAGGGGAGAAGCCCATCTGAGAGTGCCTCAACCAAGGGATTATCCTATGCCTTTCCACTGTTGCTGTGAGTTAATAGTTTTATTTGTTCTCTGAGTGATTGCCCTTAGGGACCTAGCTTCCGCTCTTTCCTTTCTTTTACTGAAAGGTGAGAAAAGGTGCCTACAATCGCAGCGCAGGTTGATCTATTTAGTCTACGAAGTTTCTCGTACGGACCTCAACGGAAGAAGAGACTGACATCCCTAGGAAAAACGAATTATGGAGATCTCTCGCTGAGCTCCTTTGTTTAAGGGAATAATAGGTATACCTTCAGTTTGCTTCTAGCTTGATAAGGAATTCGTCAACCCTCGATGCCAGACTATAACCCAGGCTAAAGTCAGTAATGGGCTAAGGGCGTCGCTCCTAGTAGCAGGTTGACTATGTCCACAACTGATTCTTTCCCGATAATAGTTGATAGTGGGCGGGCCTAAAGGCAAGTCAAAGTCCCCGTTCTTCCTTATCCAGTATGTGATCCCCCCCAGGGATCCACTTTGTTTAAGGCAAGAAGGGCAGGTATACCTTTAGTGTGCTTGTAGTCCGAGAGGTACGTACCTCCTTTCTTGAAAGCTCTTGCAGCTTAACCCCACCTTTAGGTTTGTCTCAAGCTAGGCTAGAATGTCTTCCCTCTTGAGTTCGTTTTTGGATTTGTTGAATAAGCGTGTGCGCTTGTAGCTCGATAAGGGAGGATGCTCCCCCGTCCCTCGATTCCTTTTTTTTTATTATATTAAGTACAGGGCTAAGGTCGGCCCCTCCTATTAGCTATTAGTATTAGCTCTGCACTGTCTGCGTCTGGAGTACGAGCTCCTAGGACTCAAGCAAGAGAAGAAAAAAAAGAAACCTATGCTTAACACACCTAACTCGTAGAACTACCACTCAGAAGACACATCCAGAAAGAAAGAGATGGCTGCATCTAGGGGCTTCCAATTGGGTCTAGCTTCTTAGAAAGCCGTAGGGGAGAGACCGGACAATCTGATGATATACACTTGTGATGTCAGAGACTAGTCCGGAAGAGGAGAGGCAGTCTTCTACAATGCTTCTCTTGGATTAGAATGAGTGGGATTCAGGATTCAAAAGTGTAAAAATATCGTATATATATATTCGAGAAAGCCGCAGCCAGGCATGGGTAGCCCACCTACAGCTGCATTCGAACATCAAATTAGTGAAATAAAATAAGGACCAACGAAAAGGAAGCTAAGCTACAAAAACAACAGATAAACTCAATAGCAAAACTCTCTTACTAAGCCCTAGTTACAAGGGAAAAGTAGCTATGGATCGGGAAGAAACTAATACACGAAATGGAATCTCTTCCAAACATAAACATATATGCCATGGTTCTTTACTTACGAGCCGTCCGGGCCTGGGTAAGTGGAATTAAGAGTTAGTTAGTCCTACTTTGACTTTAGAGGGTATGTCTTGCATTGGCCATTCTAGGAGCCTTCAATCGAAAGAAACCTTCATGGAAGACCTATCAAATAGAGCTAAGTTTCGTTTTATACGCTTTACCTTATTTGATATCCCACAGAAGAGCAATCAATTACCTCTGTCGAGCAATGAAATCTTTGATCCCAAAGTTTGGTTTTCTAGTAATAGGCCTCATTTGATATCCCGAGAAATAAATTACCTATTCCTAACGAGAGATCCGTGAATCGGGACCCTAATGCATATAGAGACAAATGGTCCAAGGGGAGCAAGAATTTCCAGGAAGATTTATTTTCCAAATAAATTATTCCATCTATCCTATAACTCTCGTTCTTTCGTAATGGAATCATCGAAGGCTGCCTGAGTGTGGAAAATAGGGCTTAATAGACTGGCTGGCTCTTTATTTACAAGAATGCTGGTAAAGGCAGTGGCACAGTGAGTGCTAACCTTACGTAAAGAAGAAAAAGGGGTCAAGCAATGTGATCAAGTTTGATCTGATCCCCCAACTCATTATTTCGTTGCCTAAAGAATCCGGCTCATTTCCTTCTCGAAGTCTTTGCTATTTGGCTAGCTATCGGAAAACGAAAACTACTTAGTGATGAAGCATTTTTGGATGAGGCCTCTCGTCTCTCATTCATATTGCGCTGAAAGAAAGCCTTACTTTAGCATTTCTATATGAGACAGATAGACTTTCGCTCCAATGATCAAAGATTGCTTTTGTCCCACTCGGCCTTCTTTGCTTCAAATCCTCTCTTTTGAGGTGAGCATGTGTCGAATTCAACCAGACTGAACCTCTGACTAAATCTGACAAATCATGAAGGTACCCCACTTTCTTTGTCGAACTTGGAAAGGCAAGCTATGTAATAAAGAAAGGGTTTCTGAAACTCTTAGGGATTAGGGAAGGTTTTGAGGGGCTGGAGCGCCACCCTCTACCTAGTCTGTGATCCATGGATCTCCAAACCCAAGCTCCGCGGCTAGTCTACGCTCTTTGGATTAGGTTCGCAAACCAGAGTGAAAGTGTTCACTTCACCTTTCGCAAGGTTTCATTCCATTTGAAAGTTAAAGGATAGGCCTTTGTACCAGAAGAATGCAGATCGTAATCCGGAGAGTGAAGAGAGGAAGGAACATGAGGCATCCTTCTTGCAGGAGCTCGGACTTCAGTTCGAGCCTTAGAAGGAAGCAAGCGCAGGGATTCACTTGATCGGATGGAGCCGGCTGTCAATTGCAGCAGTATCGGGATTCGGAAAGGGTGATAGGGATTCTCCGACTATCCGAACTTGATGTCTCTTTCTGTTCCCGCTTCGAATGGGAAATGCGACCATCACGACTCGACGAAAGAGGCAAATTACGGTATCAGGGACCTGGGAAGACAAGAGCTCATTCAGAAACAATTCATCAATCGAAGAAGCGAGTTTCCAAAGAGCAGACCGGGGCCAAAAGAATTCCAGTTTCCTATTATGCTGTTGGTGGTTACTGCTAGCGGGCAGGCGATACGTCGCCTAGGCTGACAGGGGAGGAGCGAGCGAAAGCCAAGTCAAGAAAGGAAATCGAAGATTGTGCTGCCGAGCCAAAGACTTTGAAAATAGTCCAAAAGAAGATAGTAAAAAATGGAACGAATAGACATCTTCTTCAAGCATATGAATGATCTAATATACCATCGGCAGAAGCTTCAATTGAGAATGCTAGCTTTTATATTCCTTTCTCCAACACTTCGGGTCCTGCCGCTAGACCGTAAAGCTGCAAGTAGAAAGAATGAGCCACACCACTGGGCCCTTTCAGTCTAGCGTATGCCTTTGTTTGAAGTCTGTTCTCCCGGCCTTGACACGCCTGGGCTTTTTTTTATTCCAATCTTTTAGCTCTCTTTCTACTCGCTTGCCTACTATACTCCTCTTGTAATATCCCCAAAAATACCCGTCTCGCATCTCCGCGTGGAATCTCTCAACACAATATACATTGTCTCGCTGTCTTCGGCGGAATGGGCATAATAGCATCGTCAATCTCGCGATCCATCAATAGGCCGGCCGACTGGTAGGGAAAAAGATTGGATATAGAGTGGAAGGCAGAACGAATCCAAAGGCGAATCTGACACTCTGATAATCCCAGGAGAGGTAATTTATTCGACTGAAAGGAGAGGGACGAAGTAGTTCTAGCCTGAATCTCAAACTCTGATATGTAAGGGAGAAGAGTTAAAAATGCCTTTTAATGCGAGTAGCTATATGAAAGCAAGCATTCCAGCGAAAAGATCCTTCTTACTTTATACAATACAGAGAGAGGAAAAGCAGCAATCCAAGCTCTTTTTGAATCGGGTATTGGATAGGCTAAGCTAGGTGTAGCCCGCTCTCTCTACGGTTTTGCTTGAACTTGTCAAGCCCGGGTGCCTATGCGATTATTAAGGCGGGGTGCTACTGTACCAGTGGTGGAGTGGCTTGAATAAAATCGTTTGTCTATAGAGGATGTAGCGATAACCAAAGTGGACTGTACTAGAAAGTAAAGATGCTGTGCTGTATAGGCAACTGGCCTTAGAGTAGTGTATCGAACTAAAGGACAGGAGCGACCCATAATCATTGATGAAGAGGATTTTATTACTCGAGTGAAACGAAGAGGAACGAAGTCGCTTTGTTTCAGACGAAGGTAATTATTTGATTGCTCGAACATAGCTTTGAGGTTATATATTACTTGAACGAAGTGAATTATTTACTAATTGTTCGTCACACAAACGAGTTCGAACGACAGAGAAGAAGGGCTCGGAAGATTGGGCTTAGTGTCCATTCGAACCCTCGGAATTCAGAAAAATATGTTGCTTCGCTATTTGACGAGTCAAAAATCGGGAATCATCAAACATGCCCAATTGGAAGCCAAAAATCCCGGGATATTGTCACATATTTATCGAGTTTGCAAGACTAGATAAAAAGTTCGTAATATACGATATTAGTCTGGGGACTCTCTCTTTTCAAGTTGTCAATAATCGATTTCCCTAGGTAAATCATCGATTTTAGTAACTTTTGCATATAGGTAAAACGCACGTTTTTCTTCCTCATTTCTTGATTTCATAGGTATTTTTTCCTCTTCCTAGAGAAATAAATGAAATCCCTCTTCACTTTGTTCGAGTAGTCAATTACCTCAAGCAGAACCCGCTAACAAAGGAAAGAAGCATTCCTTCAGCACTCTACTCAATCAAGCCAATTCCAAGGGCAAACTAAATAAAGGTAACAAACGACGTTCTTCGTGCGTTAAGCATCTCAAACTGCATGTTTTAAGCATATAAAATCACACTCCAATTCCCTTTCTTCTTCTTCAATTGAAAGTTCAAGTAAATGCTTCCCTTTCTTTCATTCAATAGGAGTAGCAAAGAGATACCCAACCCAGGACACCTGCCTATGCTGCTAGGATAGGAGTCACTCACTAGGTGCAGGTAGGGGGAAAGAGCTCGACTGAAAGGAGAGGGACGAGAGTCGAGGACTCAATCGGCAAAGCCAAATGAATTGGGACTCAATCTTCAAGCTTCAATCGGCCTAGTAGGGACTTGGCTATCTAGTTGAGTGGGCAAGCCTTTAGCGGCTCGGGGATCCGTAGATCCAGTCTCATTTCTTCAAGCTTCAAGCGGTGAAAGGTGCTCTACCCACGAGTTAAGGTGAAGGAGCCCAGGAATAAGAAGGTCTCGTCGAGCCTCAAGCAGAAACAAGGGTCTCCGTCCGTCGATCTGAAAAGCTTCCCGTTCAACAAGTTCAAGGTCTCCTTAGAGAATTGCCTTTCAAACTTGAAACAGGTAAAAAAGCTCTTTACCTAGGTATTTATTACTCGACTGTAGCTGTAAGTAGAAGAACATGACCCGAGAGCGCTCTCTTGCTGGCCAAAAAGAAGCTAAAAGCTGGGTCTTAGACAAAGGAACAAAGTAGTGAGTTGCTAAGTCAGGGATATCCGAGTGAGGTTCTGAAGAAGAAACATATTGGAAATCCTCAGAAGAAGCAGATTGCTATTCCGCAGATTCAAAACAAAAGCCACATATTCCTATCCTAATTCCTAAGAAGCAGATTCTCAATCCGAAGCTTCCTAAGATTCATAAGATTAATTACTACAGAAGCAGGTTATGAATTATTGGAGTTAAGTTACCAAACGATGGTATATATTGATGTCAAGGCAAGAAGGTAGGGGCGAGAGGATGGACCAAGAGGAGTGCTTACTCCCACCTACCCTACACATTCCCCAGTACCAAGAGAGAGGGATGGTTTTTACTATACCACTTTGGGAGCATGCACGCCGTATTTGCCATCGAACCCGCAGCTGTAGCCTTGACAGGGCGGTGCTTTACTTGGATTAAGACACCACCAAGTGCACTAATAACTAGCTCACACCTTTGTACACGTAACTGCATCCTTGACTATGAATTCCCTGGGCGAAGAAATACCAAAAGAGAGGGAGAGCGTTAGCGGCTCGAGTGAAAAGAGAGGTTGGTGAGGAAGGTTCTAAGATCGTTGCCCAAGAGGTTCCAATTCAAGAACCATAGGTGAAGCAAAAAATATCATAACTATGAGTCTTGATGAAATCATTGGATCTCTTCGAGACAGGGTAATAAGAATTCGAACCTTAGGAAAAGAAAGGGAAGACTATTGCCCTACGAAGCAAACTGGGAGATCCAAGCCCTGAACCCAACAAAGAAGGAGATGAACCAGACTCGGCGGCCATGCTGACATGAGACTTCAAGCAAATCATTAAAAGGTACCAACGGTTCATACCAGAGAACAACAAGGAAGATGTTGCAACAAAACCTTTTGACAGATGACCCTATCTTATATAGAAGAAAGGCAAGAAAAAGAAAGTTTCAACCCAACAAAGGAGGGAAGGATAAAAGACCTCGAGTGTTGGGAGTGTGGAGGAACTGGACACGTCCAGTCCAAGTATGCAACTACGCTAGAGAGGAACAAAGCCTACAAAGCCTCATGGAGCGATGAAGACTCAGAATCCACCAGAAGGTAATCTCACTTCAAACCTCGTCTCTTATCATGCTACCTTTGATGTAGAGGAAGAAACTCTGGATGGAGAGAGTCTGCTAGTTGAACCAGAAGGTGATAAAACTTGTTGCAACAAATTGCGCAACACTAGGCTCCAGAAGAAAGGGACAAAGCTTCGAAGAAGGGTCAAAATCTTACGATGCCTCGTGGCTTACACATCGTCTGGAGAACTGGTGGAAGGTAGCTGGTAACAGTGCATGCTCCAGACACATGACGGGCAATAACCAATTTATGGTAAATCTGAAGTGAAGAAAAGTAAGAAGAAACATGTCATCTACGGAGACGAAGGACTAGGAAAGATCCTAGGAATACGAGAGCTAAACGTACATGGGATACCGCCAATTAAGAATGTCTATCTCATCGAAGATCTAAAGGCGAACCTACTGGCATTAGCATTAGTCAGATCTGCGACCAAGACCTCTATGTCAAATTCACAAAGAAAGGATGTGAAGTATTCAACTATGATGAGTTTATCATCATGACTGGAAGCAGATCGTTTGACCACTACTACCTCTTAGATATACCTAAAGAGAATGTTGCAACAAAGTGTCTGACAACCAGGATTGATGAGATGAAGCTATGACACAAACGGTTGGGGCACTTTAACTACAAATATCTACAAAAAGTTATCGCGTGTAGAGCCATCAGAGGGGTTTCAGAATTCAAAGGTGATGTTGCTGTGTGGTGAATGCCAGATTGAAAAATAGACCAAGGCACAACACAGAAGCATTGAGAAGATCAACACGACTAGACCCTTGGAGTTTCTACACATGGATTTAGTTGGCCCCATACAACCCATACAAGTTGAAAGCCTCAGAGGTAAGAAGTATCTTTTCGTATGTGTAGACAATTTGACTCGTTTCACTTAGGTAGACTTTGTTAGAGAAAAAGGGGACACGATCAAAGTATTCAAGGCTCTATGCAACAGAGTACAGAAAGAAAAGGACTCCAATATTGGGGAAATAATAAGAATCAAGAGTGATTGATCATGGAAAAAATTGGAGAACTCTACCTTCTCAGAATTATGTGAAGAAGGAATTGCCCAACATTTCTCATCTCCTATAACTCCTCAACAGATTGGAGTAGTTGAGAGGAAGAATCGAACTATAATCGAGATGATAAGGGTAATGTTACATTCAAAGAAGCTGGCAGATCAATTCTGGGCTGAAGCAGTGAATACAGCTTGTTACATCATAAATAGAGTCTCTATCAGACCTGGAGACATCTTATGAGTTGTGGAAAGGGAAGACTTCAAACCTTAAGTGTCTTAGAGAATTTTGAAGTAAGTGCTACATTCTTAGAGACAGGGAGTATCAATAGAAACTAGATCTGAAGAGTGATGAAGGGTCTGGGGTATGCTGCAAATAGTCGAGCGTACAGAGAGAACTCAATCGATGATGGAATCCTCTCGTCTCAACACACAGTTCAAATCCCCTAATATAATCCAAGGCCCTTTCACTCTCTCCCCCATCTCCATAAGCTCAGACCACATGTCATTCCGAGTCCCAATAGAATTGAACCCGTATACAAATGGAATACAAAATTCTTCCTCAGCTATTATCATCTTACAATGTAAACATTGCGCACTACCATGAGTCTCTTGTAATCTCACCATCTGAGGATCCCAAATTACTAGAATCCTCCCACCTTCATGATATCGAAAGTTATTGACACTCTCATACCCATACCACTCTTTTATCATCCACATACTGGACTTCTCAACATTTAGCTTTGACTCCAGAATACCCATCATCCCTAATTCATGCTTTCTCCATAAGGCACGAACTGCCTTCTGCTTGGGGGTACTATTAAGCCCTATAATATTCCAACATCCAACTTGTGGAGACGATGGCCCCAATTTCAACAATCGAGAAGATGGAAATGGAAATGGAGATCAGGAGGTGTGACATGGAGCAAGACGCTCTGATTGCACTACTGGGAAGGAAGGAGGAAGAGCTCGCTAGGGTTCCATGGTGGCTGGAACGAGATCTCAGAACCGAAATGAATAGGCTGGTGGATCTGATAGAGGAATGGAGATATCGCGAGTATGCGGCGAGAGAGGAACTCGAGCGAAACAGGAACTGCAAGCTAAAAAGGTGGCTGAGCAGCAATACGAAATCATTCTCGGAAATGATCAAAGACCTGCTGACAGAGGTGAGGGAAATGGGAGCGTTGTTCAAGCAATTGGAAGTAACCCAGAAACAAAATGAACATCAAGGTGCAGGTGCAGTTGAAGAAATGCGAGCAGCAAAGGCGAGAACAACTCGAAAAGGACGAGCTAAGGTGGAAGGGAAGGACCAGAGTGGGAAATCAGGGACTTGTTTGTTTGTAGCTGAACCTTACAACAACGGTTATGAAGGATTTCTGAGATGTCTCAACAGCTTGTTCGAAGAAGAGGGTGTTCAAGTAGAAGACCTGGAACGGATGCCTATCAAAAACTATCCGGGCAGAATGGTTGTGAACCCAGAAAAGGAAGTGGGTATGGTGGCACTCAATCTGTTCGATGAGATGCTTGGAGATGCAGCGGCTGAATGCTCAATATTTATTCTTAATGCTGGAATTTTCAACAAGGCTGAGGTATGTACGCTTCCATTTTGGTTACACTTACCGTCTTTAGCTAATCGATTCAGTGAAATGAATCGTTGGCCAACGGGTATTGGTACTCTGTTAGGCTTTCAGGAGATGTTTGGGTATGAGAACAATGATGAGTTGAAGGGTAATCTGGGTTCTAAGTTTGGAAATGATTATGGGGTTTCTGGTAGAGATAAGGATAGGGTTGGGGCAATTGAGTCAATAATCAATTTGGAAGCCCAAATCAGTCACTTATACTGCTGTTATTCATGATTGGATGGTAGCAGTAAAAATGTTGGATATGATGACTTGTGAGAGCGTGGAATGGGAAAGGGCACGGTCAAGGCGTGCTGGGGGTAACAAGGGTTTTCAAATGGTTACCGAGGTAGGCACTGCTATGAGCATTCACGATCGTTACTGGTATGGGAACTATGTTTATCTACTGTTGGCTTTGAATGGTGTTTATGGGCGAAGTCACTGTAAGAAGGTTAACTGCGTACTTGATTCGGTTAATGAAAAGGATCCTGTAAATGTGCACTTTGGCATACCTTCTTTTGCTCCGCACTCATGCGATGAATCTGAAATTTGTGAAAACATTTAGCTATGTTCACTAGCATTAAGTTCATACTTTCTTTAGCAAGACAATATTATGGAGATGCCAAGTCGGTTGTGGGAAGTGGACTTTATATGGCTGCTGAAGGAGCTTTGATCCTACAAACAAGGTATGTTGTTACAACCAAACTGAAGCTGGGTAAAGAGGGACAGTGTAATTTCATTAGAATGAAGAATCTGATGTGGATGTATATGTGAAGCAAAGAATAATTTGGATCTGGTAGTTAACAAGGAAGTGCCCATAGACAATGCAATGGTCTCTGGTTATACCTTACATGGTCTAGCTGCGGAAGCTCCGTCGCTATTTAAACACATGGAGGGTGTAGGTGTTGAACCTGATAACATAACCCCTATTGGTATTCCATCAGCATGCAATCATGCCGAGCTAGTAAGTGAAGGATTGGAGCTTCTCAAAGATATGGAGCATAAACATGGCGTGAGGCCAGGTATGAAGCATTATGGTTGCGTTCTTAGTTTGCTTTCCAAATCGGGTAACTTGGACACTGCATCTGAGCTTCTTCAGACTATGCTAAATGAGCATGACGCACATATATTGGTATCCCTGCTTACTCCTTGCAAATTAAAGCTTGAGACTGAGCTACAAAATTGGCTCATGGAAATTGCTAGAACAGTCCGAGATGTTAGACTACAGCTTGTTCGTGTAGGTCGTGATCAATTAATTGGTTCGGGATTATTTGGAGACCTGCTCATGCTTAGGATATTATTTGCTGCTGCGTGGGTATCCGGAGAAATTGGCCACAGTCGTACTCGAGGTGGCTCCTGGAATGCAATTCCTAGAAGAATTGAACTCAGCAGCATACCGAGCATTCTCATATTCTCAACAGTATGAATTCTTGAATGGTGTCTGTGTCGAGAAGAAGCAAGCCTTGACAAGCTTAATTGCAGCCAACACTATTTCAAAGAGCATGAAGTTGTACCGAGAGTTTCTAATAAGAGACAACCTTATTCCACGAGAAAAGTTGGGGACCATTTCACTGATATGGTAGCTCTCACTCTCACAAATGGGAAGACCAACGTAGCTCAAGTTCAGCTATTGGTACACTACGCTCAAGCTTCATATTGGAGTGCTAATTGGGAAGAAGCTACTAGCTTGATTGCAAGGGGTTTGGATCCTCAAATACAAGACTTGAGGACAAGTCCTGTTGAAGTAGAGGGGAATGTCAGCAAGTCATATTCAACCAAGCCAAACGCAGCGTTTGGAGTAAGTGGGACTAAACAAAACTACGCCGTTTGGGAAGCCAAGCAGCAGCAGCGTCGTCGTTTCACATCTCAGCATAAAAGGGAACAAGACGGTGTCGTCTTTGCTTGCTACGTTAGTCACCACAATCCTTCTTCTACTACAAGCTTCGCCAGGTCATCGTCTTCTTCGTGGTCCTGCAAGTGCTAAGCTACTGTTGCGGAGAGGCAGAGACGTGGAAGCTTGGGACCACCACCAGAGCACTAGAAATGATCGTCTCATTGTAGCTAGGGTTTCCTCTATAAAATATGTATGAACATTGAGCCAGGGGGCTTGGGGTTTATCTTGCAGGGCTTGAGATTCCTTTCTCTTTTATCAGTAAAGTTTTCGTTTTTATGTTCAATTTGTGTTGCCGGAATTTGATATCATGACAACGGCGCTCACACCACCCCCCGCCTCATCCCCCTGCCCTCTCAATTCAACCACTGTCTCCTCGAGTTGGATGAGTCTGCCGATCCTCAGTATCTATCAACAAAATCCCCTTGTTCTTTTATTTCCTACTTTAGACCACCTTCCATCCGTTATTCTCATCCTGCTCCACTCTTGGTGGAATGGTCTTAGGATTTTGAACACCTTGTACCCCAACAACTTTCTTTCCCACCACACTAATTGTAGACATCCCAGGGGCTGGCTCCCTAGCTTGAGTCTTCTCACCTCCTTGGCCCACCTTCTGAGTTACTGAAGGTTGTTCAGGGCGCTTTTATTCTATCTTCCCTCTTATCTCTCGAAGCTCCTTTCTTCTAGCTTGTATCTTCTCCGCTCTGCATTGGGTCTCTTCGTGTCCAAAACTCCCACACTTGGAACACTTAACCGGTCTCCACTCATAAATAACAAACATGTTGCACACCCCAACTCATTTTCAAAACGAACTACATCTGGTACTCTATTTCCTATGTTCATGTCCACAAGGACTCTCGCAAACCCCACTCTGTCCTTCCTAAAAGTGGGCCCGTCCACCATAATTAGGTATCCCAAAGGAGCTTGTGATCTTGCTTAAGGATGATAAACCCCAATATCGGAGAGGTATTTATTGGAGATTTGAATCGGAAGTTTACTTAGTCGACCAAGGGAGGAAGATAGAAGCAAATTTGTCTTGCGTCTCCTTTGTCGGGTTTCTATCCAGGGTTGAGGTGAGCAACTTCGTATCTCGTTCGTTAGAACCCCGCTCGCCTAGTTGGTAGTTATTTCTGAGTTGTTAAATGAAGGTTCTGAAATAGATGAGTCAGGATATGAAATAGAAGACTCCTCATTAGAGTCCGCCTTTACTTTATTAAGATAAGAAAGAAGATATGCGAAAGATTGGGCATCTATCGCTGCCGTGATGACGCAGTTGAGTGTTCATTCGATCCACCACCCGAGGCCAGGCCGATCAAACCTATCCGTTTTTGGGTTCGATCCAGCAAGTAATCCATAAGCACTAGTAGAAGCAAAAGCATCTCCAGAAGCCGATACCAACAGCAGGAAAATAAAGACAAAGCTACACAAACTCAAGACAAACTTGCTTCGATCTTCAGCTTCCTCTTCACGTAGTTCGAGACCTTTCATACCTCTTCCTCAGCCCTAGCTACAAAAGAACAAAAGCAACAAACAAAGGAAAGCAATTGAGACAGCTACAACTAGCTGACAAAAAAGATAAGTTGACAAAGAAACCTAGCTACAATTACTTTCTTCGCCTTCTCCTAAATCCAATCTTAAGCTTTCTTCGTCTTCTCCTAAACAAGCTCTCCTTCCAACATGAGAGATGAGAGAAATAGCAGGGAAAAGATAGCTCCACCTAGACTAGAAACAGCTTTCCCTTTCTTTGCCTACACCTAATTCACAATTACAGTTCAATACGCCGACTGCTAACTTTGAATTGCGGCTAGTATAGGAACGAGGTTACGAGTCGCCGACTATACAGTTTGAATCTCGGCCAGTTAGAGTTTCTGAGTTTCGACTATTTGAAATATATCTCCCCTAAACAAGCTCTCCTCTCCTTTTCTTTTAGAGTCGAGCCATTAGAAACCTCTCCCTACAGTCGAGAACTTTGTACCTCTCACTACGGCCACCCTCATCCGATACGTCTACCCGTAGGTGAGCCGATTCAAATCGTAGATTAAAATCCCGATAAATACCTCTCGCGTAACACGAAATTGATCGATTTGAGAAGTTTGCTACTCCCCGCAGGTCCTTCTATTGAGTCCATGAGGGTTATCTTTATCTCGGCGCTGCTTTCATTCTTGTTCACCAAGACGTAGCGGATCCGATCTAAGAAGATGATACTGACCGCGCTGAGGAGTTGGGATCTTGAGGTGACTACCCAAAGGATGTAGAAACAATCTAAGATCGTATTTAGTGCCTACTTATATTCCATCCATATAAAAGCTGCGGGCAAGGCTTAAAGTGAGAGCAGCCCGATCTTGAAGCTTTAGTTGGAGGAAAAATAAGCAGCTTCTTTGCTTTGCTAGAATAGCCTCTTAGATGGGCAGAATGCCACATTTCTGGGACCTAGAGACGATACAATCTTGACTTTATTTCAAAAGAAAAGCTTGAATGTGGCGAAAAGCAAGGCAGGCAAAGCGATTTATTTAGTTGAGACCTCTAGATAGAGTACGAGACAAGACCAATACTAAAGAGGGGACGTGGGACATATTGATTTACAGGAATCGCTAGACA
This sequence comes from California macrophylla, assembly GCA_036898065.1. Lineage (NCBI taxonomy): Eukaryota > Viridiplantae > Streptophyta > Magnoliopsida > Geraniales > Geraniaceae > California > California macrophylla. The sequence goes on along the minus strand of JAYMTO010000003.1, from coordinate 2,725 downwards.
GAACTAAGACAAAACGATTGCTAGAAGAAAGAAAAGATAACGGAAGAAGAACTGCAGCAATAAAAAAATAGAAAGACATTTGTGATAGAATAGGTCTTTTATAATGGAATTTAGAGATTGAGTAAGTCACGAATAAGAGGAGCTAACCAGGTTAAAGTTTCAACTTAACCTTAGGTACCCTTTCCCAACTTCGTTGCCTTAAAAAAGTCAGTAAAAGGGAAATGGAAGCTAAGAGAGCTATACAAGCTATAGCTCAACCGCGGTTAGCCTTAGTTAGGACGTAGAGAATACCCGTAATCCACTGCTTTAGGATATGCTGGACATGTTAGCTGGCTAGCTGGCTCTAGTTGGTACTCCAAGATAGATACCTTCGATGAAGAAGACCCGCTTTGAGAGACTAGATATGAGGTAGTAGTTTAGTCGCGAGACTCTATCAGAATTTCTTCCCCAACTTCGTTGTCTCTTTCGAACGGGCATTTTCGGGGGCTAGCCCGCTTAGTATTACTAAAAGCGGGGCGAAGCGCTCGCACAAAATGAGAATTAAGGAAGCCATCGAAAGGTGACTAAAAGACCAGAAACGGCGACTACCCGAGCTAATGATAGAGGCAAGAAGACTTTCCATCCAAGTCCCATTAATTGATCATAACGATATCGTGGAAATGCTGCACGGACCCATATATATAGAAAGAGAAAGAGAATCACCTTGATACTAAACCAGATCGAGCCGGGGATCTTCTGTAAAATGGGAAGATCTAGGATAGGCAGCCAACCTCCTAGAAAGAGCAATGTGCATAGACCACTCATTAAGATCATATTGGCATACTCTCCCAAAAAAAAAAGAGCAAACCCCATTGAAGAATATTCTACATTATAACCTGCAACTAATTCAGCTTCCGCTTCTGGAAGATCAAAGGGAGCTCGATTCGTTTCTGCTAGACAAGAAATAAAGAACATAACCAATACAGGGAACAAGGGAATACCGAACCATATCTGCTTTTGCGCCATGACAATCTCACTCAAATTACAAGAACCTACACATATTAGTACAGTAATAAGAATAAGACCAATGGATACTTCATAAGAGACCATTTGAGCTGCAGATCGTAATGCTCCTAGAAAGGCATATTTCGAATATAGAGCAGTGAAAGTTCTCAACAATCAACGACTCTTTCAGAGCCTTCTATGAACCGTACGAGCACGTCCTCTCTCACCCCCCACCGCGCTTACGGCTCCATACCCCAACCAACCCCAAAAAAACAAATCGAATGAAACCTGGCGAAAAAGAAGTGAACACGTTACAATATCGACAGCAGACTGACCGATAATAAAAAGTTCTATAGGCATCTTCCATTCATCTCGATTTAGGTTTTTCCGCACCCTATTTCTTTTGATCCCCCTCTTCTTCGATTAGTGATTACTCCCAATCCAAAGCACCCCTTTTCCATTCATAGAGAAATCCAATCGTCAAAATCAATAAAAAGGCCATCATGGACCAAAATCCAAAGAGATCAATCTTGTTGAGGGATACTGCCCAAGGAAAGAAAAAGGTTACTTCCAGATCAAAGATAATAAATAAAATTGAAACAAGATAAAATCTTATATCGAAACGACTTCTGGCATCACCGAAAGGATCGAAACCGCATTCGTAGGCCGACAACTTTTCTGGGTAGGTCGAACTATTGGAAGACAATAAAAAAGGAAGGCCGAGTAAGAGCAAAGAAACTAGCAGACTAATCACTAAAAAGATACAAATAGGTGCAAATTCTAACATCACCACAGCCCACTTGGTTCTCTCGCTCCTTGCTCGCGGAGCGGTATACCATATAAAAAAAGCCCCCTTTCTTAAGCCCTAAAAAGACTCTTATTATTTAGTTTCGAGCGGTATTCAGCCAAAAGTACTCTTAGGAGCGAGCGGAGAGAGTTAAAGGAATTTGAATCACTGAGTTGATAGACTCTGGTATTTATTACTCGAGTGAAACGAAGAGGAATATAATGGCTCGAGCTATTGCGAAGAGGGTGAAAGTTCTCGACTGAAGGGAGAGGGTGGGCTCGAGTAACTGGGACTTTGCTCCATCAGTCAGAAATGCAACATCACTTTTTCTATTGAGATAACGAAGGCAATTAGGAGTCGAGTGTTACAAAAATGGTAGTTTACTTCTTTCTAAGTCAGGCCAGTTGTTGTATCGAGAGGTAATTGATTGCTCGAGCTCACCCTCATCCTATGTGGATGAGCTAAGTAAATCTCCAATTACATTTTGAAGAGGTTAGTTATGTGCTCGAGCCAGAGAAAGTTGATGACTTTCGGCGGGACCTTTATACACTAGTGTATTTTCCATTCATTCCTCGATAAGGTGTCTCCGTCCTGAGTCACCTCTCGGCCCAACCACCTGTAACCCGATTTTATCGAGAACAAGCCTAAGGGTTTCTTGTTCCAGTACCATGACTCCACTGTGGTGAATTCAGAAATCGCCCCCCTGTGAACCAAATTGATGTCTCTGTCCGATAACAGGTCCTATAGGATTTCAAGGTCCCATTCTTTTCCTCCATTGTCATCAAATCATATTGCTAACTCTCTTGTCCTCTAGCCTTGGGTGGTTTGGTTTGTCAACACCACTGTGTTATGGTTTGGGAGCCAAGCTTTGCCTAGAATATTAGTCCATTTCCCTCTCCAATAATCATCCAAACTCCCAACTTCAATGTATCAAAAGTTTTATTTAGACAAAAC